>AWOL01S0137870.1:0-28124 GCA_000715115.1 Nicotiana otophora
ATATCTCAGTCTCTATTGTTCCTTGTTGATACATTATATCATTTCTGTTGGGGCTGACTTTCACGATTACTGAGAGCCTGAGAGGCTGGAGAGATTGATGACTGAGTGAGGCCGAAGGCCTGATTGTAAGATATGGATACTATAGCACGTGAGATGTCCGTGCAAATCCAGATATTATACTATAGCACGTGATTTGTCCGTGCAGCACGTGAGTTGTCCGTGTGTATTATAGCGCTTAGGCTGAAGGAGCCCCTCCAGAGTCTGTACATACCCCTAGTGAGCGCAGGTACCTACTGAGTGCTAGTGCCGAGTTCCGAGTGCTGAGTGAATGGGAGAGATGAGTGACTATGGCCTTGAGAGGATTCATTTGATTTCATTATTTTTTCACTTAGCTTCCATGTATCATTGTCTTGAAATTTCTAGAAGATATTACACTCGGTTTCACTTAAACTTGTCATGGAGTAACTGTTTGACCTAATTTATCGAACATGAGAGCATGCCTACTTTCCTATGTTGAAATATTTTAATTGAACTATAAATGTAAAACTCGTCACTACTTTTAGTTCTTTATGTATTCTTGTTACTTACTGAGTTGGTTGTACTCACGCTACACCCTGCACCTAGTGTGCAGACCCAGGTGCTTCCGGTCACAACGGTTGCTGAGTTGTGGAATTCGAATTCTCGGAGACTATCGAGGCAGTTGCTTGGTATTTCGCGGACCTTGTTTCTCCTTTCCTATCTTTCCACTTATTGTATTTAGTTTCAGATTATCATAGACAGTATTTTCCAAGCTTGTGATGTATAGATGCTCATGTACCCTATGACACCCCGGTGGTTGGAAACTTCCGCATTGTATTTTGGAATTCTATCCCATTTATTAAAACTTTAATTATTTAAACTAATTTAATTCATTTTCTGTTAAAAGTATTGGAAATATTTTTAAATGTCAGCTTTCCTAGTACCGCGATAGGTGCCATCACGACAGGTTAGGATTTTCGGTTGTGGCATCTATTTGGGCCTTATAGTGGAATTTGAGCGAGATGGGTATTCGGGTGTTGAGTGATTGATTGCGCATTGGCTATGTTCTTTCTGGTTTGTTTGGCATTGTGTCATTTTCTTCTCCATGGTTATGAACATACACTTTGTGTATTTGATGTTGAATTGCGTGCGATTATTGATTTTGAGCATGGTGGCTTGAGGTATTTCATATGGACTCGTGTTTGGATGGGGTCACGTATTGCAGCTGGGCTATGATAGGACATGATTCTTTGTATTGGGCTCATGTGTTTTGGTTCTACTATGTGTCATGGATACTTATCGTTGTGTTGTGATGGTACTTGTTGAGCTTTCGGGACGGTTCTCTCGTTTGAGTTATTTTTCCTTTTTGGGTACATTTGAATTTTTGCTTATTGGTGCACAGGTAGCACAGGTTATGATTCTTAGTAGTATTGGTGTGGAATGTCAATGGAATAGTTTCTCTTGATGAGGTAAGGTCATTGGACCTAGGATGGATACTATCGGATTTGATTACGGTATGCTTGGAAGAATAATATATGAAGTCGGTTTAGAAATTTGGCTATAGCTCTTGTCGAAGGAGAGGGAGCTCCATGGCTTATTGATCTGATGAGTGATTATGAGTTTCTATGTGTTCATTTCATCATCGGCACTGTACGAAGGTTTTAGAATTAGGTTTTGTTTGATATGAGGTTTATTACCGGTATTGGGTTGTTTTGAGCAGCTACTGTGATCAGAACTTTTGCTACGAGTATGCGAGTCATTGGTATGTCATGTGATTACATCTTGGGTTATGTTTGTGTCTTAATAGAGCTTGTTCAGACTTATACCGTATGTAGACGTGAGGTTCGGGTCTTTTGAAAAACTCCCGATGTTGGAAAATAGATTTTGTGGTTTATGGGCTAAGGTTGAAGTTATAATCTTCAGTTATTTTGTGTTGTCGGTCCTATATGGAATAGGGTGACATGGTAACACCCCTGGGTATGTGTGTGGTAAAGTTGCACGGTGTTTCACTGGCTTCGGAACAATTTTTGGCACGTTCGAGCACGAACGTATGTTTAAGTGGAGGAGGATGTAACGACCCGACCGATCGTTTTGAGCAATTGTACTTCGCTTGGTAGTTTGAGGGAATAAGTAGCTTTGTATGATGTATTATGACTTGTGTGAATCATCAGTTTGGTTTTCAGGTGATCCGGAGTTTGATTTGGAAGAATGAATTTCATGTTAGAAGCTTTAAGTTGGGAGAATTGGTCGAGTTTGACTTTTTAGTATTTGACCTTGGATTGGAATTTTGATGGTTCTGTTAGGTCCGGATGGTGATTTTAGACTAGCTCGTATGCCCGGACTTGTATTTAGAACTTCCTAGAATGATTCGGCACTAATTGGTGAAAGTTAAAATTTAAAGGTTTGAAAAGTTCACAAGTTCGACCAGGAGTTGACTTCGATGGTATCGGACTCGGATTGTTGTTTCGGGAATTGGAATAACTTTGTTATGTCATTTGGGACTGGTGTGCAAAATTTGAGTTCATCCGGAGTTGATTTGATATGTTTCAGCGCGAGTTATGGAAGTTGAAAGTTCAAAGTTCATTTAAGTTTAATTTGAGGTGCGATTCATCGTTTCAATGTTGTTATGCTTGATTTAAGGCCTCAAATAGGTCTGTGTTATGTTTTGGAACTTGTTGGTATATTCGAACGGGGTCCCGAGTGGCTCGGAGGAGTTTTGGACGAGGTTCGATTCGTTTGGATCATTTTTGGCTAGGCTGGTCTGNGTACGAAGGTTTTAGAATTAGGTTTTGTTTGATATGAGGTTTATTACCGGTATTGGGTTGTTTTGAGCAGCTACTGTGATCAGAACTTTTGCTACGAGTATGCGAGTCATTGGTATGTCATGTGATTACATCTTGGGTTATGTTTGTGTCTTAATAGAGCTTGTTCAGACTTATACCGTATGTAGACGTGAGGTTCGGGTCTTTTGAAAAACTCCCGATGTTGGAAAATAGATTTTGTGGTTTATGGGCTAAGGTTGAAGTTATAATCTTCAGTTATTTTGTGTTGTCGGTCCTATATGGAATAGGGTGACATGGTAACACCCCTGGGTATGTGTGTGGTAAAGTTGCACGGTGTTTCACTGGCTTCGGAACAATTTTTGGCACGTTCGAGCACGAACGTATGTTTAAGTGGAGGAGGATGTAACGACCCGACCGATCGTTTTGAGCAATTGTACTTCGCTTGGTAGTTTGAGGGAATAAGTAGCTTTGTATGATGTATTATGACTTGTGTGAATCATCAGTTTGGTTTTCAGGTGATCCGGAGTTTGATTTGGAAGAATGAATTTCATGTTAGAAGCTTTAAGTTGGGAGAATTGGTCGAGTTTGACTTTTTAGTATTTGACCTTGGATTGGAATTTTGATGGTTCTGTTAGGTCCGGATGGTGATTTTAGACTAGCTCGTATGCCCGGACTTGTATTTAGAACTTCCTAGAATGATTCGGCACTAATTGGTGAAAGTTAAAATTTAAAGGTTTGAAAAGTTCACAAGTTCGACCAGGAGTTGACTTCGATGGTATCGGACTCGGATTGTTGTTTCGGGAATTGGAATAACTTTGTTATGTCATTTGGGACTGGTGTGCAAAATTTGAGTTCATCCGGAGTTGATTTGATATGTTTCAGCGCGAGTTATGGAAGTTGAAAGTTCAAAGTTCATTTAAGTTTAATTTGAGGTGCGATTCATCGTTTCAATGTTGTTATGCTTGATTTAAGGCCTCAAATAGGTCTGTGTTATGTTTTGGAACTTGTTGGTATATTCGAACGGGGTCCCGAGTGGCTCGGAGGAGTTTTGGACGAGGTTCGATTCGTTTGGATCATTTTTGGCTAGGCTGGTCTGCCTGGGCTTCTGGTGTGACTGCACCTGCGGAGCTATGGGCACAGGTGTGGAGCCGCAAAAGCGGAAGTGGAATCGTAGAGGCAGGAGTACTGCTAGGAGCAGGAGTTCGCAGAAGCAGAGGTTTCTTCGCATCTGCGAAGGCGTAGATGCGGTGAGTTTGGGCGCAAAAGTGGGGTCTTGCGCAGGAGCGAAGAAGAGCTTGCACCTGCGATGTCACATAAGCAAATATTATTCCGCAGGTGCAAGGGGTCGGCTGGTTAGGTGTGATCATAGAAGCGTGATGTTGCCATAGAAGCGACGCCACAAAAGCGGCTATTTTCTTCGCAGATGCGAACAGTACTGGGCAGAAGCTATATTTTCGATGGTTGGTCGTTTTATTCTCATTTTTGAGACTTGAAGCTCGATTTTGGACGACTTTGAAGAGGAATTTCACCACATTAATTGGGGTAAGCATCCTTAACTCGGTTTTGTCTATATTTCATGAATCTATCTTTATTTTTGGCAATTGGTTGATGAATTTTAAAGAGGAAATTAGGGGTTTTAGCCTAAAGTTTCATAGAGTGAGTTTTTGAGTTTTGAATATCGATTTGGAGTCGGATTTTTGTGAAATTAGTATGGTTGGACTCGTAATTTAATGGGTTATCGGATTTTGTGAGTTTTGTCGGGTTCCGAGGTGCAGGCCAGATTTTGATGTTTGGTATGATTTTGGGATTTTGATTAAACATTCGTCCTTTATCGATTGGGTTTGTTTTCTTTGGCATTGTTTGATGTATTTTAGTTGCTTTTGGCTAGTTTCGAGCCGTTCGGAGGTCGGTACGCATGTGATGGCATTTTTGGAGCATCGCTTGGCTTGCTTGGTATTATATTTGTCTTGTTCGAGGTAAGTAACACTTCTAAACTTGGTGTTGAGGGTATGAAACCCTGAATTACGTGTTATATAATTAATGTTGAGGTGACGCGCATGCTAGGTGATGGGCATGTGGGCGTGCACCGTAGAAATGATGATTTAGTCGATTCCATAGAACTGTGTAGCTATCTTATCTGAACATTTTTACTGTACATTATGTGTTAGAGCACTTGAGCTGTAATTTATGCTAGAAATCATGTCTAGGCTATATGTTGGCATTATTGGGACCCATAGTGGTCGTTCTTTGTAGTTGAGTTATTTGCTCAATTGTAGTTATGTGCTTAGTCGCATTCATCATGTCATATCATATCTCAGTCTCTGATATTGTATATTGTCATATCTCACATCGTTGATTAGGACTGCTTAGCATGAGCGTTATGAGCCCGAGAAACTGAAGAGATTGGTAACTTCGGTGGGGCCATATATATATGGGGGGGATCGGGTTGCACGCCGCGACAAGCCTTATGGCTATATATATATGGATCGGGCTGCACGCCGCAACAGGCCTTATGGCTATATATACATATGTGTGTGGATCGGGTTGCACACCGCAACAGGCCTTATGGCTATATGTGGATCGGGCTGCCCGCCGCAGCAAGTATTGTACAGTGCTGATGACTGAGTGTGCTGAGTATTGAGCATGGGGAGAGAGAATAAGAGACAGTGAGATTGAGTACTCTGAGAGTGTGAGTACACGAGTTCATCACTGAGATATATTGCACTTGATATGCATACTTGAGATACATGCATAGAGATGAATTTTCATTTGCTGCCCGGTTGTGGGGACATTCATAATTTCACCTGTATATTGACATGTAGGCATAGAGATATATTTTCCTCATCCTATCTGAAAATGAAAAATCTTGTTTATCATTGAAAGGTTTTTGGAAAAATCACAGTTTTCAAACTTATTCATAAATTTTTGAAGTTTTCGGCGAAAGATCTGGGATCTACTGTTATACTTGAAAAGCATGCATGTTTTCTGTAACTGTGATCAGCTGAATTATTTCTTGTACCATCTTTATCATCTTGTTATGAAATGTTGCTGTTTATTGGAGTTGGACATTAACCCTTGTCTCAACTCGTCAGTACTTTCAACCTAAGGTTAAGTTTGTTACTTATTGAGTACATAGGGTCGGTTGTACTCATACTACACTTCTGCACCTTGCGTGCAGATGTTGGATTATTATGTAGCTGCGTACGGCGGGAGCTGGATCTGAAGATGTATCTGCGTTCCAGTCATAGCTGCCTCTTGATCTTGGTAGCTTTAGTATTTCAGATCTGTTCATGTACATTTCAAACAGATGGTGTATTTTATTTTAAACTATCTTTGTTAACTCTATATCTTATCGCCATATGATTTGTACTACTAGTCCTTGGGAAAGTCTTGTATAAAAGCAGTTGTATTATCATTTCTTTTCTTAATAAATCTCATTATATTGGATAGTTGTTAATTGGTTTACATGACGGGTTGGGTTAGGTTCCATCACCACTATTTGAAATTTGGGTCGTGAAATAAAGTACCCGTGAAACTAATTAAGGAAAACAAATGACAACTAGATAATTAAGCGGTTCTAACACAAGGTTTACAATAAGAATCATCCTAAGGTACTGCACCTCGTAACCACAGATCACAAGTCCTAAATCACGAATCATATACACATGGCACCTCATGCCCATATTACCAATCAGAATCCCACAGACAACTCACGTGCTTCACGGACAACTCACATGACAATAACATCAATATCTCGGATTCGCACGGACACCTCACGTGCCAATAGTAATAATGTCTCATATCTGCACGGACACCTCACGTGCTCCGCACGGACAACTCACGTGGCACCAATCCAATCCACACACAGAAGGCAGATATACAAGAATAGATGTACATGATCAATGAACATTAAGATTCATACTCCTAGACTAATATAGGTGACATGTTATGGTGTATGCTTGTGCAAGTGTACTATCACAGTTCAAGTAAACAGGTAAAATCAGAGACACCGAGTAGCACATTGGAAAGAACACAATAATTCCCGCAATATGCATGACACACATAAGGAAGTCACACCATCACACAAATATCATCAATAACAACGCCCTCAGGCCATCACAAATCATCCCTGACATAGCCCCCCTTGTCTCGCCGCATGCGCAATAATATAGTAATTGCTCGCTATGTCTCACCACACACGCATCAACAATTATCCCACCTTGTCTCGCCACATGCGTAAACCCGATATATATGTATATTTATTGGGACTTGTCTCACCGCATGTGCAATTATCAATAATAACATTAGCACGAACAACTCACATGCAAACACCCTGACAAATATTCCACATGTGCCAAAGAAACAATCAACACAACATATGAACTTGTACCACACGTGCCCATATGTCACAACATTTCCAAAACAACAATATCAATATCACAATAACGTATAGCCCACAGTTTAACGATAATGTATACAAGAGTCTCAATAACCACACATTGAAACGGAAGAATAAACTCAACAATGAACGGTATTCCATATAATAACAACATCAATCAAGCGCATATAAGAGTAAACTCAACAATGAAAGAGATAACATGTAATAACAATTTCACATAAGAATAACTCAAAGATGAAAGAGGTAACGCGTAATGAAAACTTCAAATAAGAATAATTCAACAGTAAAAGAAGTAACATGACAATAAAAGAGGTAACAACTTCAATTAAAGTATATAAGAGTAAACTTGACATTGAAAGATAGAACATGTAATAACAACTTCAATCAAATGCATGTAAGAAACCTAAGAGTATAAATCAGTCAAATTTCACATATAAGTCTATGTACACACTCGTCACCTCATGTATCTTCCACGTAATTCAAATAGTGCAATTAAGCTCAATCCTGTAGGGTAGTTCCCCCACACAAAGTTAGGCAAGATACTTACCTAAAAAGCCTCAATCAAAACTCTAACAATGCTTTTCCTCTAAAATTCACCTCCGCTCGGCTCAAAACTAACAAATATCAACTTAATAACATCAAATTAGCAATAGAAATCAATTTCAATAAATAAGGTAAAGATCTTTACATAATTTCCCAAAAGTCAACAAAAGTCAACCCCGAACACGCCCGGTGAAACCCCAAGTCCAGGGGTAAATCTCGACCATCCATAACTCCACGGGTCCATATATGTATTTTGTATTCAAATCCAAGCCCAATTCGACTCTCAAATCTCAAATTTTTATTTTTAAAAATATAGAAAACATACCCAAAATTTCCCGTCAAATCTCATGATTTAGATGTTAAATCTCATAAATAATCTTGTAATATGATAGAAATTTGAAATAAATCACTTACCCAATAGTTATATATGAAAATCCCTCCTCAAAATTGCCTCCTATCGAGTCTAGGGTTCAAAAATATGATAAAATGAAGTTGTCTTGTTCCCAGCCCTTTTTGTTCAGGTGTAGGAGTCACAAATGCGACCCATGATTCGGAAATTCGAACCCTTACGAATGCGGACAATCCATCGCAAGTGTGGTTCCCGATGAACCCAGAGAAAGCCGCAAATGCGACCCTGATTTTGCATTTGAGAACCCAGTCCCTTCGCAAAAGCGATCATGAGATCGCAAATGCGATCAAGGCGGCCTAGTCCCCATATCACAAAAGCGAACAAAAATGTTCGCAAATACAAACCACTCAGTTTCCAGTGAACCTCACAAATGTGATCCCCACCTCACAAATGCGGGGTTCGCAAATGCGAACATTATGTCGCATTTGTGAAACCTGAGTCACCAGCAAAACTGAAACCACTCAAACATTCTGGAACACGTCTGAAACTCACCCGAGCCCCTAAGGCTCCACACCAAATATCCACAGAAGTTCATAAACATCATACGAACTCACTCATGTAATTAAACCACCAAGAGATATCCAGAATCACGAGTCGAAGACCAAAACACATGAAAAGTACAATAAAACTCAAGAACTTCTTAAAACACAACCATTTGCCCAATTTCTATCAATTCAACTCGGAATGACGCCAAACTTTGTAGACAAGTTCCAAATAACAAAATGAACCTATTCCAAGTCCCCAAACCAAAATCTGAATCTGATAGCCAATAAGTCAAACCATGGTCAAACTTAAGAAATTTCTAAACTTTCAAATTGCCAACCTTCGGCAAAACAAGTCAAATCAATCTAGGAACTTTTGAATTCAAATACGAGCATATGCCTAAGTTTAAAATCACAATACGGACCTATTGAAGCCATCAAAACACTGTCGCAGAGTCGTTTTCACAAAAGCCAAACCTCGGTCAACATTTCCAACTTAAGTTTCTAAAATGAGAATCATTCTTCTAAATCAACCTCGAATCACTCGAAAACCAAAACCGACCATGCACACAAGTCGTAAGACACAATATGAAGCTACTCAAGACCCCAAACCACTAAACGGAAATATAAAGCTCAAAGCGACCGATTGAGTCATTATATTCTCCCTCTCTTAAACATACGCTCATCCTCGATTGTGTCATGAGTCATTCCAAAGTCATCAAATCACTGTATAAACTTACCATACACATCGACATTGTTGATCCCATATCACCCCAATCCACATAATACCAATAAAACCATCTCGACTGAAGAGTATTCCTCCTACCCATATCGATAAGCCTTAGAACCAAATTTAAACATCCACTAAAGACCTGATTCTCACATAAACACATTGTACCAACCTTAATCAGTTGCAACAGCTTATGCATCCATCCACAAGGTATAACCAAATGATGTAAACAATACCCATATGCCCATAGCAATAGCTCTGACCATAATAGTTGCCCATTACCAAATCTGGTACCGATAAATAGCCTCATAACGACTAGAACCTCCTTTCGGACCTTCACAACACTGCTAATGGTATAAGAGACATGCGAAACTCATAACTACTCACCCGAATAACAAGACACACCAAGCGCCACCTGGGCACATTTATCGCAATCCAAACCCAACAAGCACAACTCGAACATGACTGATACGACAACATAAACACATGAGATAATTATCAAACAGGTCCAACATGTACAACTGCCCATTGATACCATACTACAAATCTATTCCACAAGGAAGAATCCATACACGTGCAACAACAACAACGAATCTTACCCTAACATAACCCCAACCGCAACACATAGCCCATCTAAACATATTGATCCACCAAGAATACAAGGTTCCCATCCTTAACTTGGAATCACAAGTAAGATAAATATTCCAACAACTAAAAACCTTCTACTAACTCAATCTTGTAGAACAAAACCACAACACGTAACAGACTTCTCATACTTGTAAAGCACCCAAATCACAAGTAATGGCCAACCCAGAAATCACATCAAAACTTATTGTATTAAGTAACAGAAAGTCCACCTTATCCTCATAACCCTCAATAGCGACCACACAAGAATGATAGACATGGGTTATCAATATAAAATCACCCAACTGGCGTAAACACATAAATAGAGTACAAGAATCACGAATCATAACCATATATAAAGCAAGGTTGGATGAATCTTACCAGTAAATGGGATTGGATCAAAATAATACTGATGCGTCTCTATGACAAACCAAAACCATACATGTGATGTCATCCTCTGGTACAACAACCTCAGTACAACCAAGAAACATATAACAACGCCTTCTACCCATTTGTCCCCTATCTCTAGCTAGTTGTCTAGGTGTAATAGCAACTAGAGTGGAACCCATAGCCTGAATACTATGTTATAGTACACCCGAGTCTGGGACAATCTATCACCATGTGCTTGGTATCCCAATATTTAAAGTAGCCTCTCCACTGATGTGGATGTGGAAGCTATCTGGAGTGAGTACTCCGGGACCCATGGATAATTGGAGCACCTTATGAAACCTGAAGTGCAGACTGAACTGGATGACCCACAAAACCTCTACCATGACGTGCCTTACCTCTAGAATTAAGATCGGTAGATCCCCCAGTCCATGAGGCTTCTTAGCCTCCCTATCCTCCCTCTTTAGACCGTGGATGCGCTCGATCCTCCTAGAAATCTCCACCACCTGATGAAATGAAGTATCAGTCTCCAGCTCTCGTGCCATCCAAAGTCCGAGACCATAACTGAGCCCCTTGATAAATCTATGGACTCTTTTCTAATATTAGAAACCAAAGTCGGTGTATGAAGAGATAACTCACTGAACCTCTAGTGTACTCAGACACGGTCATAGTCCTCTAGTGTACGAAGTCCCTCAAAAACATATCCGAAAACTAAGTCCATGTGAGTGGAGTTACATCAGCTGAAATGTAGTAAAGGCGACTCCGCTCACCTCCACAATGCTCATGGTTCGGAGAACACGGTGGCACTTGTCTAGAAAACCCTATGCATCATCGATAACTGTGCCACTGAAAGTAGGAGTCTCATACTTTTTGAAACTTTCAAACCTCTTTTGCTTCTCCTTAGATGCCTCTAGCCTGACCTCAGGTTGAACCGCGATGACGAGTTGTACTAGCACAACACCTGAGTATGACCAACATAAGCTCATTGCTCTGGAGTATGGACGACGGGAGTCTGAGCTCCTCCACCACTATATGAAGTAGCTGGTGCAACTGGAATCAATTCCGCCAGAGCCAATGTACCAAACATGCTCAGGAACTATGCTATGGTCTCCTGAAGTCCAGGGGTTGCAACAGGCATCTCAGGTACATGCTCCCTAACCTCAGCTACTAGTGGCTTCTCACTTGCTGCTCTGGCAGGTGCTTTAGCAGTAGAGTATGCACCTCTTCGTCCTCTACCTCTACCCTGGCCCTAGAAACACCGGCTCTGGGGGAAGCATCATCAGTAATTGCAGCTCATATCCATACCATCTGTTAGAGAATAGAATGACAAAAATCTCAAACTCCGAAATCAATAAATCTGCAGGATAGGAATGAAAGAAGTGAAGTTTCCTAATTGTTTTGTAGCCTCTCGAAGATATGTATAGGTGTCTCTGTACCGATCCACACGACTCTACTAAACTTGCTTATGAGTCATAGCACCTATGAATTTAGAGCTCTGATACCAACTTATCACAACCCAAAATCCCACCTTAAGGATCATGATGACACATAGATCCTACGACTAGGTAAGCCTAACACATTATGAAAATTAACAGAATTTAACAAACTTAACTGCCAAACATTAGCTAATAACTGAAATGGCATAGTTGAACCGATCATCAGTCCTACAATCCCAAAACTGGTAGTACAGAGTCATAACCTCTGCTGAGTACATTAAAATTTCTAAATACAATACTGTTCCGCGATAGAAATAAACAGTAGTAATGAAAGACAGCAGAAGGTGACTCCGAGGCATGTATACCTTGAAGTCTCCACAGCAAATCAAAAAAGGCTAACTAACGTCCAGCATGCTCCAAGGTACCTGGATCTGCACAAAAATGTGCAGAAGCCTAGTATGAGTATACCACAATCGGTACCCAGTAAGTATCAAGACTAACCTCGGTGGAGTAGTGACGAGATACAGTCAAGACACCTACTATACATAATAACTTGTGCAACGTATTAGTATAGAGCTAATAGAGTAACTAATATAATTATAAAGCTAAACATAGAAGGAATAACAATATAATGCTAGCAATGGAAAATAAAATCAGTGAATAGCCAGAAGGAGTAAACAAATGATAACACAGCAAAATGATCAAGACGCAGTTAAAGTAACGGTGAAACAAATTAAGGAAAACAAATGACAACCATATAATCAAGCCGTTCTAACACAAGGTTTACAGCAAGAATCACCCTGGGTTACCGCACCTTATTACCACAGATCATGAGTCCCAAATCATGATTCATATACGCATGGCATATCATGCCCACGTTATCAATCACAACTGCATGGACAACTCACGTGCCAATAACATCAATATCTTGGATCCACATGGACAACTCATGTGCCAATAGTAACAATGTCTCATATCCGCACGGACAACTCATGTGCCACCGGTCCAATCCACACACAGAAGGCAGATATACAAGAATAGATGTACATGATCAATGAACATCAAGATTCATACTCCTGAACTGATATAGGTGACATGTTACGGTGTATGCTTGTGCAAGTGTACTATCACAGCCCAAGTCAACAGGTAAAATTAGAGACACTGAGTAACACATTGGAAACAACACAATAATTCTTGTAACATGCATGGCACACACAAGGAAGTCACACCACCACACAAATATAATCAATAACAATGCCCCCAGGTCATCACAAATCATCCTTGATATAGACCCCTTATCTCGCTGCGTGCGCAATAATATAGTAATTGCCCGCCTTGTCTCCCCACAGCTGCATCAATAGTTTATCCCACCTTGTCTCGCCATATCAGCAAACCCGATATATATATATATATATATAATAGCACGAGAACTCATGTGCAAACACCCCCCAACAATCCTCTCAACAATTCCACATATGCCAAAGTCACAATCAACACAACATATCAACTCGTATTATACGTGCCCATATGTCACAACATTGCCAAAACAGCAATAACAATATCATAATAACACGTAGTCAACGGCTTAACAACAATTTATACAAGAGCCTCAACAACCACACATTGGAACGGAAGAATAAACTCAACAATAAAAGATATTCGATATAATAACAACACCAATCAAGAGCATATAAGAGTAAAATCAACAATGAAAGAAATAATATGTAATAACAACTTCAAATAAGAATAACTCGACGATGAAAGAGTTAACATGTAATGAAAACTTCGAATAAGAATAACTAAACAATAAAAGAGGTAACATGACAATAAAAGAGGTAACAACTTCAATTAAAGCATATAAGAGTAAACTCGACATTGAAAGATAGAACATATAATAACAACTTCAATCAAATTCATGTAAGAAACCTAAGAATCTAAACCGGCCAATTTCCACATATTCCATCTACACACTCATCACCTCATGTACATGTCTTTCACATAATTCAGATAGTGCAATTAAGCTCAATCCTACGGGGTAGTTCTCCACACAAAGTTAGCCAAGATACTTAACTCAAAAGCCCTCAATCAATACTCTAAAAATACTTTTCCTCTAAAATTCATCTCCGCTAAACTCAAACCTAACCAAAATCGACTTAATAACATCAAATAATGTAAGAGAAATAAATTTCAATAAATAAATTAAATATCAATATATAATTCTTCAAACGTCAACGTCAAAATTCGAGTCCAAGGGTATATCTCGACTACCCGTAACCCATCGAGTCCATATATGTATTTTGTTTTCAAATCAAGTCCAATTCAACTCTCAAATCTCAAATTTTTATTTTTCAAAACATAGAGAAAAATTCCCAAAATTTCCCTTCAAATCTCATGATTTAGATGTTAAATCTCATAAATAATCATGTAATATGATTGAAAATTGATCAAAATCACTTACCCAATAGTTGTATGTGACAATACCTCCTTAAAATCACCTCCTACCGAGACTAGGATTCCAATATATGATAAAATGAAGCTAAGTCTCATTCCCAGCCCTTTTTGTTTAGGTGAAGAAGTCGTAAATGAGACCCTAGGATTCGCAAATGCGAACCCTCGCAAATGCAGACAATCCATCGCAAGTGCGGCGCCTGATGAACCTAGGTAAAGTCACAAATGTGACCCTGACATCGCATTTGCGAAGCCAAGACCTTCGCAAAAGTGAACATGAGATCGCAAATGCAATTAAGGCAACCCAGTCCCCACATCGCAAAATTGAACAAAAATGTTTGCAAATGCAAACTACTCAGTTTCTCGTGAACCTCGCAAATGTGATCCCGACCTCAAAAATGTGGGGTTCACAAATGCGAACATTATGTCCTATTTGCGAGACCTGAGGCACCAGCAAAACAGAAACCACTCAAACACTCTGGAACACTTTCGAAACTCACTCGAGCCCCCGTAGATCCACACCAAACAATCACACAAGTCCATAAATATCATACTAATTTGCTCGTGTGAGCAAAACACCAAGATAATATCCGAAGTCATGAATCGAACACCAAAACACATGAAAATTACAATAAAACTCAAGAACTTCTTAAAACACGGCCATGTGCCCAATTCCTATTAAATCAACTCAGAATAATGCCAAACTTGTCAGATAAGCTCCAAATAACAAAAGGGACCTATTCCAAATCTCCAAACCAAAATTCGAACCCGATAGCCAATAAGTCAAACCTGGTCAAACCTAAAGAATTTCTAAACCTTCAAATTGCCTACTTTCGGCAGAACAAGCCAAATCAATCTAGGAACTTCCAAATTCAAATATGGGCATATGCCAAAGTCTAAAATCACAATACGAACCTATCAGAGCCAGCAAAACACTATTCTAGAGTCACTTTCACAAAAGCCAAATATTGGTCAATATTTCCAAGTTAAGCTTCTAAAATGAAAATTATTCTTCCAAATCAATCCTGAATCACTCGAAAACCAAAACTGACCATTCACGCAAGTCATAATACACAATATGAAGCTACTCAAAACCCTAAACTACTTAAAGGAATGCTAAAGCTCACAACGATCGGTCGGGTCGTTACACCTTATTCATTTTAAAATTCTTCAAATGATCTGCTCTCGAATTCTCCTCCATGATCACTTTGTATAGTTGAGATGAGGTACCATTTTTCTCTCTTAATTCTTTTGCATAAGATCTCAAAATTCTTCAAGGCTTCGTCTTTGTGAGATAGAAATATTACCTATATAAAACGTGAGTAATTATCAATAATGACAAATGCATATCGTTTACCTCCAATGCTAGCAGTTCTAGTAGGTCCAAATAAATCCATATGTAGTAGCTGTAGAGGCTTGGTTGTGGATAGAACATCTTTGGATTTGAAAGAGTTTCAAGTTTGTTTTTCAAGTTGGCATGCATCACATACATGGTTCCTAGAGAAATTGAGCTTAGGAAGGCAATAACTAGGTCATGTCTATAAATGTTTCAATCAGGCACATGCTTGCATGGCCAAGTTTCTTAGCCAAAGCCAGGGGTCATCAGATATAGATGCTAGACAAATGTGGCCATCTAAATTTTCAATGCAGTATAGAATGTAAACATTTCTATACCTTTTTCCTGGCATAATAATTTTACCTATCTCATCTTCTATAGCACAACCTGTTTTCTTGAATTTGACTTCATATCCAGAGTCGCACAATTAACTTGTGCTCACGAGATTATAGTTGCATCCATCCATAAGATAGATGTGTGTAATATTACAGTTATTATTGAATGGCATTTTACATGTGCCAACGATTTTACCTTTTGAATCATCACTGAATTTGACATTTCTTCCATTTATTTTTGTAACTTTTTTAAAAAGGTTTTTGTCGCCCGTCATGTGACTAGAACACGCACTCTCTAGATACCATTTCTCTTTTTGACTTTTCCCGTGGTGTTCCTGCAAAATAAAATTATTGCCTTCTTTTAGGTACCCAAACTTGCTTGGGTCCTTTGTGGTTAGTTCTAGTAATATCAGGATTGTTTATTGGCTTCCAGATCCATTCTGAAACATTTAAGTTATAAAATATACAAAGGGAATACTTATGTCCAGTTCTATTACAGTAATGACATACAGTAGTGGATTTCTCATTTGATCTATTGGTAGTGTCAATACTAATAGATACATTTCTAACAGGTCTTTTTCTAGTTAACTTGTAAGTCGTTTGGTTTAACCTGATGTGATGACCCAATAGATCGTCTTGAGTACTAGCCCTAATTTCAGTATTCTGAGACCTCTCATAGCTTTATTTGATATTTATTGATTTGTGTGCATGGTCCGTATCACGTTTTGAAAAGTTTTTATGTGAATTTTTGAAAACAATATGATTTTTGACTTAAAATGAGGCTAGAGTTGACTACGGTCAACATTTTAGATAAACGACCTCGGATTGATGCTTTGACGATTCTGGTAGGTTCATATGATATTTTTGGACTTGTACACATGTTTGGTTGGGGTCTGGGGTGATCCGAACGTGTTTCGGCACAATATGTGTGAAATTGTAAAATTGAGTTTAAGTTGAAAATTCTTGAGTTTTGATGATCGGTTCTTGTTAATTGATGTTATTTTGATGATTTGAGGTAGCGAGAAAGTTTGTAGTATGTTATTACACTCGTTTGCGTGTTCGTTCTGGAGCTCGGGGGGCTAGGTGAATTTCGGGAGCATTGCAGAATGGTTTGGGATTGCTAGTGCTAACGGTTGGTTCTTCAGGTCTGCAGATTTCGCACATTTGCGAGCTCGATTCTATGGTCAATGGATCGCATTTGCGATATAGGGGCTGGGCTAGGTGACCTAGTATTTGCAAGGAAAACTTTATTTTTGCTAAGGTGAGACAGTCGTTTTTGCGAACATCTTGGTCGCATTTGCGTCCACTAGGCATTTAAGACAGCTTTGCATATGCAAAGAAATTATCCGCATTTGCAAAGGGAGGCAGTTCGCATTTGCGACTCCACTAGGCTTGATGCACTTATCTCAATTGCGATTAGTGTGTCACTTTTGCGAACATCGCATTTGCGAACAAGGGTTCGCAAATGCGACGTTTGCAGCTGGGTAAAAGAGCGGAAAACGGGACTTAGGTCATTTTACACCATTTCTCAACTCCATACACTCTAGCGGCAATTTTTGAAGAACCTTTTCTTTCCAAATTCGTTGGTAAGCAACTCTAATTCATTTTCTATCAATTCCCTATTACTTTTCATGAGTTTTTAACATCAAATCTATGAATTCCATGGTAGAAATTAGGGATTTTGTAAAATTAAGATTTAGACCTCAAATTGAGGTCGGATTTCAAAATGAATCACATAATTGGGCTCTGGGTGAATGGGTAATCTGGTTTGATCCGAATCTCGGATTTTGACCATGCGATCTTGGGGTTAACTTTTGTTGACTTTTTCAAAAATGATCAAAATTGAACCTTTTTCATTCATGAGTAGTTTCTAAAGCTTATTTTGAATTGTTTGGTCAATACTTGGCCAGATTCGATTGGTTTGGAGGCTTCTTCGAGAGGCAAGGCTGTAGTTGATTGATTGATTTGGTTGTGGAGAAGTGTCGTGGTTAACTTTTACTTGACGAAATTATGACTTGTTAGTTTATTTTCTATGTGAAATATGTGTGGGGATGGTGTATATGTAAGGTGACGAGTATGTATGCGTCGTCATGAGTTAAAGCATGCGGGTGGAAGTTGTCTTATTGTACATTATTGTTCCATTTACTATACTTTCATGGCTTAATTAGATTGCTATTCCTTTAATTGTTCACTTTTGTGTTTATTGCTTATTTTGAAATTGTTGGGATAACGAAAGTTGAGTTTGCTTATCATAACACCATGGATGAAGTTGAAATTTGCTACCTACCTTACTTGATACTTTTGGATTATTGTTGTTGCTTCATGAGGAAGAGTGAAAAACATGAAGGGCGTTGCTTTGTTAGGCTTGACATTTACTAAGTACATTGGGTTGGTTGTACTCAAACTACACTTTTGCATTTCGTGTGCAGATTTATGGTACCAGTAGAGTCCCGAGAGGCACTTAGCGGATACCAATTAGTGACTCGAGTTAGAGCTGCATCCCGTTCGAAGGCGTTAGAAGTCAATTTCCTATTTTATTATGTTGTTCCCATTTTATTCCGGACAGTGTTGTGTTTATTTTGAAACTTTTGTATTTGCTAAATCCAGATACTCATGTACTTGTGACACCAAATCTTGAGATGGTTTATGTTATGACTCTAATCAGTTATTAGATATTCACTGTTTTGTTTTTATATTATCTGTTTATGTTGACCTGCCTGGCATTCGGTGTTAGGCGCCATCACAACCCTACAGTTGGGATTTTGGATCGTGACATCTGATAGAGCTGTGGCTGGTGGATTTGCATATGCCATTGAGTTGCAATTGCAATTCCTGAACTTCTTCTTGAAGTACATCTCTTTCGATTTCATAAACTTCAAGTTTAAGTTCCCAGTTCGTCTTCTCCATATTCAGGCTCTTCAATTCATTTAGAATCGTTTGAGACTTTTTTAGGGTGAGATCAAGAATATCTTGTAATTCATTGCATTTCACATTCATAGGGTCTTACCTCGCTAGATTCACCATGTGCCATCAAGCAATTTTTTGTTGTTTCCTTGTTGTCGTCATCGGATACATCTTCATCAGTTTAGCAGCCTGAGAATTTATTCATGTCATTTTCTAATATGGTCATAAAACACAGATTTGCAATTTTCTCATACTCTAAGTTGTCTTAATCACTTCAACTTCCAAAATATTTACTTCTGTTAAATCCGCTTGAGGCTTTTCTTTTGAGATATGGCCATCGGCTTGTATATGACCATATTTTTCACATCCATAACATTTCTCACCATTATTTTCTTGTTTATTGTAATGTCTTCAGATTCTTCTGGAGGACATTCTTCCCTTTTTGATGTTCATGTATCTTCTCATTAGCACATTCATTGTTTTGGAAACCATGGCTATCTCTTCTTATAGAGCCTCAACTTCATTTTCATTTTCAGCTTTTGATTCTTCGATCGAGGTTTTGAAAGCAACTACTTTCTTCTTTTCTTCCTGTCCTCATTTTCTGAGATGTCTTTTCTTAAAAGCAATGAGATCTCTTTGTAATTCATCATATAATAATTTATCTAGATCGTGAGACTCGAGTGCTACTATTTTTATTTGCCAAGTAGTAGGTAGACTTCTTAGGATTTTTCAAACTTTCTCACCACTTGAGTATGGTCTTCCAAAGGCTTTAAGATCTCTAATGATTTTACTGAATCGGGCAAACATTACCTCACTGGATTCACATTCCTTCATCTGAAAAAGTTCATAATCATGGATCAGCGGATTTATCCTTCTTTCCTTGATTTTGCTTGTTCCTTCATAAGTGACTTCTAACTTATCCCACATTTCTTTAGCCGTATCACAACTTGAGATCTTCTCATATTCCTCTTCACTTATCGCATTGTATAGAAAATTTTGTGCCTTGGCATCAATCTATATTACTGTTATTTGTTCATCAGAGTATTCATCTAAATCGATGGGTTCGGTGGATGTTTTTACAGCTACTTTCTTGTGAGACTTTGCTACTGGAATTGGATAATACCCTTTTTATTACGCGCCAAACTATGAAATCATAGAATTTCGCATAAATTTCCATGCGAACCTTCCAATGTGAAAATTATTTTCCATTTAAGTATGGAGGCCTTGCATGTGAAGTCCCTTCTTGAAATAGAGCTCCGATGATTACTTGATTTGACATGATCTTTTCTTACTAGCTCTTAAGTAAAATCAAAATGAGAGGCCTACTCTGGTAGCAATTGAAAATACAAGAGGGAGAATCCTTATTTCAACGAATAGCCTTTGATTTATGTTTTGATTTCGGTATTCAGCAGTCTTCCTTCAATGAGCAGATCTTCAGTTCTTTGATAGATATGTCAGGCACCTTAACTTCTTTATCTACTTGAAAGCTGATAGGAGTACGGCTTTCTTCAAGGAAGTGTCCCATATGATTTTATATTAGTAAAGAGCCATTGATTCTAGATAAGTAAACAGATATGCCTATGGCTGGAAAGATAGCGAGCATTATTCTCAACTTAGTCTCTCAGAGGCCAGCTCATTGTAAGGATTCTTAGCAATCTTGAACTCCTTCGATTTCAGTCCTTCCTTTCTTATCTTCCTTCACATGGGTTGTTAGATATTTAGAGATCTTTTTCTTGTTTTCCTTTGCGCCTTTCTTTCTTGTCTTCCTTCGCATATTTTTGACAATCTTACTTGTCCTTTCCTTTGCTCCTGGAATGTACCTGCAAATAGAGATATGGTATTCTTTATCATTAAAACTTGGATCTAACAGTGTTTACTTCCCAAGCATTGTTTGGATAGATCTTTCTAGCATATGCATCCAGAAACGCTACAGTTGATTGCTTTATTAGTCTTGCAAATATGCTGCCGCAACATCGTTTCTCACTGCAACTTCATAATTATTGAACTTGCAGCTTAAATCGCACCTCTGATAGATTCTTTTGCCCTTTCACTTCCTGTATCTGGTTAGAAAAATCATCTTTCTACTTAATTTCTTCTTTTAGTTCCATCAATACCTTCTCAGTTGTTCTCAAAGCTTCTTCCTTCTCCTGCAATGCTTCATCTCGTTGTCTCGAGTTCGTCGAGCTTCTTGAGAGCCTCGTGAGCGAGAACTTCCATTCTGTTGAACGAACTTTACAATTCAAATTTAGAATCAGTAAAAAGTTCTTGGAGTTTGAACTAGTAAAGGTTTAAAAATCAGAAATCGTTTCTGGAGTTTGAACTAGTAAAGGTTCAAACACCAGAAATCGTTCCTGAAGTTTGAACTCCAGCACATTATACTGGAGTTCCACTTATCATAGCTTCAAACTCCAGTACTGATTGCTGGAGCTATATTTTGTATTTTAGTTAACGACAAAAACGTCAATTTATTAGTCAAACCAATGGCTACTTTGCTAATACATTTGAAAAACTGCTAAACTCTAATAGTCGGTCCAAAAAGTGGCTAACCCGGTTAATTTTTTCGAGATTAGAGCCGTCAATATGGGTTTGGCTCGATAGGCTAAGATTTTGGAGCCCTTTTAAGAATGAGACTTTTTAGCCCGGCCTAAATAAACCCGCGACCTATGAGGCTGGGCTAGGCTGGCCCGTTGGCCTAATAAAAAATATTTAATTAAAAATTAAGCAAATAAAAAGAATATAAAACTAAATAATATGAAGAGTAGAATAAATTCAAAGTCTATTAAGTCCATCATATTAGCAGATCAAAATCTTAAAATTAAAATTTTAAAGAGTTAAATTAAAATTATGAAATACTTAAATCATAAAATCATAATTAACAATGCATATAAATTATAGATGTAGATGAAAATAAAAATATTACGACAACTTTGCCACAAGAGGATTTAGATGAAGATGATGTGTAGGTGTTGGATAACCCGAAAGTGTCATAGAAGTTTTTATGAGTCGTTTGTTTTGAATTTAGACTTTTAATAAATGAAATATTATTCTTTCTTTTTATTGTTTTATTATAATCTATTAGATCAATGCCAAAAGTTATAAAGTTAGTAGATGCTTTCGGTCTAAAAGATATTTTTGACTTGCAAATATTTAATTTTTTGGTATTTTTAGGTTAGAATCTAATTTTTAAAAAATAAAATAATTATTTTTAAAAAAGGTGGGGTTGGCCTAACTATTTTAAGGCCCTTAAAAATAGTGTGCTAGCCCAGCCCATTAATGCCAAAGCCCGTGTGGATTGCGCTAGGTTAGGCTAGGCATGTCCATATTGACGGCTCTAGTTGTGATGGAAACTTATGTTAATTTTCGGTTAACTTTGAAAAGTCTAAAAGTTGCTGATATTCATAGATACTTCTTAGCTTTTGCGAAATCGATATGTGACTTTGCTAAATCGTCCTTGTGTTCATGGGCGGAGCCACCTTAGGCGAAGGGTTGTCAAGTACATACCATTCATCAAAAAATTATGCGGTGTACATACGTTAAATGTTAGCTATTATAAGTATATATTTAGTTTTTGCACACCCTTATCAAAATTGAGACAAAAATTTGCATATTCTTTGCGAAATTTCTAGCTCCGCCACTGCTTGTGTTGTCGTATTATTATGAAGTGTGACATCCATAATTGGTTGGAGATTTTCGAAAGTGCAAATAAAAGTGAAGCAGAAGATGAACTTTTAGTCGCTTTATAAAGGCGAGCCTTGCTTAGTCCATAAAGATATAATATAAACTTTCGTTCACAAACTCACTTTTAGAAAACTATGTTATCTCCATATATATGTTACTCCGAAACGTTTTGATCACCCTAAGCAAGAAATAGCAAGGAATATTTTTGGATGTTTGATAAAAAAAAATTCCTGGCTTGTAAATGCTTAGGAACGGAAAAAGTCCAAATATACCATTGTATTATGATAAGGTTTAAATATACCTTTCGTTATATTTTTGATCCAAATATACTCCTATCGTTATACTATTGGTTCAAATTTAATCTTCTTCCGTTAAGTTTGTCCAAGGTGAGCATCCAATCTCACGTGACACTGACATTTGATGAGGTGGATATCACGTGGCATGCCACCTCAGCACCCCTAACCCATTTTACACCTTCCCTTTTTTTTTACCATTAAATTTCCTTCCCCTCTGCCGCCATTGTCATTATTACCGCCACCGTGAACAATTCACCTCGATGTACATTATTATACACCATAAACATGGAATCAATCTTGGTATGACTATATAATCCCTTCTCGTAAATTGTACCCTAATTTAGCTCTCACACCACGAGGCACTCTTACCTTCCTGGAGTTTTAGGTGATACATAGGTTAAACTCCCCAAAAATAAAAGCATAAATGTGCACAAACACACATGCACGGTATGACCCTTGCAAATTACTTACTTACTCCCCATTCGTTCACTTTTACTCATTCACTATTGGTTTTATACACCTCTTAAGAAATAATAAATAAAGTGAATAATTTAGCATGATACTTATATTAATTGATAAATATTTTTAATGAATTTGAAAAAATATTTTTAAAAGAGTAATTAATATTGTGGGTATAATAAAAAAAAGAAATTGTCTTCTCTTGATATGTCAGAAATGTCAAGTAAAAGTGAAAATCTATTTTTGAAATACTGAAAAAGTAAAAGCGAACGAAGAGAGTAAATTTCAAGTAGTTGACTAGTTATAAAAAATAAATAAATTACATAATTGCTGTATACAATTTCCGAAGCCAAGGTAAAAGTTGTATCTTCTTCTAATTCAATCACGTCTTACACCAAAATTTATAAATAGGGATTTCAATTGAATCCCCAAAATTTGACTTTGCAAATTGGGCAAAGACGAATTCGTTTTGGTTGTAAATTAACTTTTGAATCCAATTCTAGTAGTAGTAAAGAGGTATACAAGTGGCTTTATATCACATATTTATTTAAATCCCAAATGTGATATTCTAGTTTCTTTTATCACTTTGTATAATCTTGGCTTCACTGCTGCACACAATACGTGTTTATGATTCTCATTATCCCACTTCCTTTCCAAGATCATCAATATAAGAGGAATTATTTTTTCAAAAAAGAAAAAAAAAATTATATTTCTAGGAAAGGGACTTTATTTAATAAGCTTGAAAAGATAGCTAGAAAATGTAAATATTTACCAAAAAGATATCTCATATTCCCTCGGTTCCAATTTATGTGAACCTGTTTCCTTTTTGGTCCGTTCCAAAATGTCACGACCCCAAATTCCCTCAGTAGTATGTCGTGATGGCACCTAGTCTCTAAGATTAGGTAAGCCTATCAATACAGAATAATAATAAATATCTGAAATAAATAAACTACAAGTCAAACAATTTCAACTCCCAAAACCCGGTAGAAATAAGTCACAAGCTTCTAAGAAGTTATTCTCTATGTCTCTATACATCAGAGTCTAAAGCAAATAAGGAAGACAACATAATAAGGTAGAAGGGGACTCCGGAGTCTGCGGACGCTGGCAGATATACCTCGAAGTCTCCTCGTACAGCTAGTTTACTGATGCATGGTCTGATAAGATGTACCTGGATCTGCACAAAAAGATGTGCAGAAGCGTAGTATGAGTACACCATAGTGGTTCCCAGTAAGTGCCAAGCCTAACCTCGGTAGAGTAGTGACGCGGTCAGGTCAAGCCCTACTGGAGAATAAATAATGGCATAGTAAAATATTTAAATAATATTATAAGATAAAATGACAATGAAAATGAATCAAGTAGTATGTTACATTTAATTACATCAAATAATGGCAAATAAATACCTCGTGGAAACAAAAATATAATTCTTTTCAACTTTAAGAAAATCACAACAATAATCAAAGGCAACTGCTGCCATAAATCAATATCAACAAGGGCACTCCCGAGCTACCGCCTTGTAGTCCCAAATCATAAACAAATTCACAATATCTCATTTTCTTATACCACCGCGGGAGCCTTCACAATTTATTTAAAGAAAATATTTTTCCCGAAATAGCATTCCGCGTTTTAGCCACCCTTATCACACCGCATGACTTCTAGTAGTCACCCCTACTAGCCACGCGTATCAAGCCACCCTTATCTCACCGCATGCGTTTCAACACCCAAACCTTATACCACCGCATGCGTATCAATATCATAATATATCACAATTTGCACCTCAAGTGCCCAATATTTCAATCTTTTCACACAAAAAAAAAATCAACAACAATATTTTTCAATAATAAAGAGCTGACGGCTCATGCCAGAATAATCCAAACAAAAATCTTATGAAACTATTCAAGAATAAATAATTCAGGAAAAATAATATTTCAAATTTTTAATACGTTACTTTAATATCAGAATAAAAAAAAATGCCAAATACTTCATATTAATAATATTTAATTTAAAGAAAATCAACCTTCAAATAATGCACAGTATAAAAGAAACTAAATTTCAATTAAACAGGTAAACTAATTAGCAAAAAAAAGGCAAACAAATTTAAAATATATATCACAGATCAATGATGAAGAATATAACAAAATAAAATAATTTAATAAATGCGCAACAATGATCTACACAATTAAAAAATATAATCTTAAATTTTTACCAAATTCCGACAACCCATTCAATTACGAGTCTACCCATACCAATTTTACCAAATTCCGATAATAACTCGACCTCCATATCTTAAATTTTCGTTTTTGGAAGATTTTACAAAAATCTTAATTTTTCTTCCATAAATTTACGGATTCATGATGTAAATGAGTATGGAATCATGAAATATAATTAATATAGGATAAGGAACACTTACCCCAATATTTTCCCATGAAAATCGCCCAAAACTCGCCCAAGAACTGTGCTCCAAAAATTCAAAGCGAAATGAATGAAATGACCATTTTTGGTCCTTAAGTTTCTGCCAATCCTTCACTAAAAGTCCATTTTTCGTCACTAAAAGTCTATTTTTCGTCACTAAAAGTCCACCAAAAATTACTCTACTAGCCTTCCTTCAATCGATCATAATATTTTGTACAAATGTCCAAATGATGAATGGTATAACTTTCTGGAAACTAGAATCAAACGAATACAATTTTCATGTTTTGTAAAGTTTCCGATTCCTTATGAATTTCAAGATATAAGCTTCTAAAGTCGGCTCCACACATTAGAAATTTCTGGCGAAATTTCTGGCAAAACTGTTCTACCAGCCTTTATTCAATCCATCATAACTTTCTGTACAAATGTCCCAATGATGAATGGTTTAACTTTCTGGAATCTACAATCAAAGGGCTACAACTTTCGTGTTTTGAAAATCTTCTGATGCCTTATAGATTGCACGATATAAGCTTCTACATTTGGTTCCACGCACCAGAAGTTTCTGGCGAAATTTCTGCAACAGAAATCTCCAGCAGCCTTCTTTGTCCGAAATCCATTTCGTTTACCTTCCGAAATCCACCCGAGACCCTCGGGACCTTAATTAATTATACCAACATGTCCCAAAATACAATACGAACTTAGTCGAGGCTTCAAACCATATCAAACAACATCAAAATGACGAAATCGCACCTCAAATCAAAATCTATGAACTTTGAACTTTTAAATTCTAGATCTTATGCCGAAACACATCAAATCAATTCAGAATGACTTTAAATTTTGCACACAAGTCATAAATGACATAACAGACCTATTTCAATTTTCGGAATTGGATTCCGACCTCGATATCTGAAAGTCAACCCCCCGGTCAAACTTTCCAAAAATTTAACTTTTGGCATTTCGAGTCTAATTCCACTACGGACTTCCAAATAAAATTTCGTTCACGCTTCTAAATCCAAAATTACCATACGGAGCTATTGGAATCATCAAAATNTAAAATTCTATTCCGGGGTCGTTTGTACATAATTTGACATCCGGTCACTATTTGAACTTAAACTTTTAATTTTTCATCAAAATTGCATTTCTCGGTCTAGGGGCCTCAAAATTTGATTCCGGACATACACCCAAGTCCCATATCACGATACGGACCTACCGAAACTGTTAAAATACTGATCCGAGTCCGTTTGCTCAAACTATTGACCAAAGTCAACTCAGTTGAGTTTTAAAGCTCTAATTCATATTTTAATCCATGTTTCACATAAAAACTTTCCGAAATATTTTATAAACTGCGCACGCAAGTCGAGGAATGATAAATAGTATTTTTCGAGGTCTTAGAATACAAAATTAATTATTAAATTTAAAGATGACATTTTGGGTCATCACAGTCTCCACCTGTAAAATAAACGTTCGTCCTCGAACGGAGTTAGAAAAAGTACCTAAGCTGGTGAATAAATGTGGATAACAACTGCGCATATCATGCTCGGTCTCCCAAGCCGCCTCCTCGACCGGATGATCCCTCCACTGAACCTTCACGGAAGCAATGTTAATTTTGGCATAAAATGCCTGTTTTGGCAGCTACACCACCTGCCAGCATACCAATACACCTAATAACAACAAAAACAACAACACAACAACAACAACAACAACAACAACCAAAACATTCAATAAATACTTTAAAACTAATAAATTAAAGTTCAATTGAACATGAACAGTGCCAAATAGTACCGTGAACAGTGACTTCGTCACTGTTCATCGCGGACAAGCTGGAGCTTTAGGCTTTAATGGCCACAATGGCCGGCGACCAGCTGGATTTTCTGGCTGATCTGCCCTCCCCCAGCGTTGCACAACAACATAAAACAACTAACGCCAACCCAGCCCCTCTATATTACTCTAAGATTTTGAAACCAAATTCTTTAAATCCTCCAGCGATGGCTACTGCTGCAGCTTCAATTCAACCCATTCCACTGTGACGAGCAGTGTATTTGAATGGCTAACCAATGGTTAAATTTACAGAGGCAGAAGTAGATAGAATGAATGTGATTGAAGGCCTCCAATATGCTGTCGTTGGCAAGCTTTCATATGGTTCTCCGGAGATTCACGAGCTTCGCCGAATAATTCCAACTCAATGTGGTATCAAAGGTGAGTGTAATATCAGATTCCTTAGAGATCATCATGTGTTAATTAGATTAACTCTATAGCAAGATTTCCTCGATTTCACATCGAAGAGCACGTACTACATCAAAGCCAAAGATGGGTACGAATACCAACTACGTACTCTTATCTACGATGAAAAATTTAAGGCAGGTGAAGAAACTCCGATGGCGATGGCGTGGATTTCTTTTCTTGGACTGCTGCCTACCTTTTTTGTAAAGGAAACTCTGTTTTCTTTGGCTA
>AWOL01S0137881.1:0-12720 GCA_000715115.1 Nicotiana otophora
ATATATATGGGGAATACGGTAGGGCTAGCCGACAAGGCCATATACTATCTAACTATACATGACTGTCTACAGACCTCTATTAGAGTGTATAACTATATAAAGGATGGGATTGGGCCCCGTCGTACCCATATATATATGTAAACACATCGTATCGAAACTCAAAGCAGCTCCGGATCAAATGGAGCACACCAACTCTTGCTGATCAAGGATCCTAAGAAGGGGGACCGTCAGCCTGTCTACCTGCACCTGCGGGCATGAAACGCAGCGTCCCCAGGCAAAAAGGGTCATCAGTACGAATAATGTACTGAGTATGTAAAGCATGAAAATCAGTACATAAAAGACATAGATGAAACATGGGGTAAAGAATTCCACATGTGAGTCTAAATAACTTTGTGAATCCTGAAACATTTATAATATCATGCACGTGCATGTAAATGTCGTATCATACATATGTATAGGTGTACGTAACATCATCAATCCTCTGAGGGAATCCCATCATATCATCTCGGCCACTGTGGGCAAAATCATCAACATGTACCAGCTGATCAGGTGGTGGTGCGTATATAATGCCTTAACCTTTTCCCATATCCCATATACATATAATATATGCGTATATAACGCCTTCTGGTCATGGGTCAATGTACATGTATAAATGCATGAAATGCACAATAAATATGTTAATAAGATTTCTTGAATATCATAAAATCAATATGCCTTTCGGACAAACTTTATCAAATACGTATTTTTCTTAGACCCATGAACCGAGGATATAACAATAATTCACATGGGGAATCAAGAATATAGACACCTCTAGTATTTCTATGAATAGAGTCATTTATGAACGTTGCGTATTTTACTCATTTCGTTTGTATCATTTGGATCATGCCAAAAAGAAAAAAGGGATAGCCTTAACATATCTCAAGTTGTCAATGCAACTCAACAACAAGCTTATGACAACTAGAGCGCCAACCCTATAGCAAAGAAATACGTGTACAATTTAGATGGCGGTAGTATATTACGTATCTTAAACGATAACTCGATTCTAAAATAAAACGGACAGCATTTCCCCTGATTTTGCTGCTCCCTCAAGCCTACTATAGGCGAGATAGAAACATAATACAATCAGCAACTCAAAACCAACTTAATTACAATCTGGGACCTTTAATACAACAAAACCCCCAAATATACCATAATACACCCAATCAACAAATTATCAATTAGCCTGCAACTACAACGACGAGCGGCCAACCTACTACCCTACCATATGTGGAGTTTCTCCATGCCATTTTTATCCTTCCAAACTCCATAAATCAGTAGCACAATAGACAACCCAAAAGCAACACAAAACAGCCCATAAAACAGTCCACTACAAATCAAATAACTCGAACTCACGGCTTCCGATCACCGTCCCGTGAGGTCTAACTATTAGGAAACGAATTTATCAATTATTTTTGATATTTTAAAGCTTAAATACATAAATTAGAAATTTTTATTAACTATTAAATACATTTAAAAACTCAAACTACAAAGAAAAAGGGAGGCGATATAGCGATACTTACGTCGTAGGGATCGTTTTAATATTATCGCTTCTTGATTTCGTGTCCGAGATGATAGTCTTGTTTGAAGAAATATTAGAGAGCTCAAGGACCATTTGTGGTGTCCTCTGGTCATATGCTACGTAAAAATGAAGAGAGTGATAGAGACCATTTAAAGAAAATATATCGACTTTTCAAAAGTCAAAAGGTGCTAGTTTGGCACCCTCTGATTCGCTCATTTTCCGATGCTTATATCTTTTTATTCGGATATCGTATGAATGAATGGTTAAGAGCATTGGAAACTACATTACAAGACCTTCAATTTGGTATATAATATGTCCCAAAAAGACCTAATATAATACATGAACTGTATTTCTCAAAAAGCTCTATTATAGGGCAAATTCTTAGTTGGTTTTTCCGCAACTTTAATCCGATTTTTCCCAAACTTTATATGTGTTTTATCCAAACATCATATATATCCATATTATGACTTTAAACTCATTTAAATCATGATTAACAAGTCTCATATTTATTATATGTCACCTTGGGACGTACAAGGTGTAACACTACTGCACTTCTCGTCAAGAATGGTTTTAAGTGCGTTTTTGTATCTGATAAGGTTGTAATAAGTAAGAATTAGATGTTTGTAGGAAAAGGTTACCTCACTGAGGGCATTTTCAAACTGAGTGTAATGTTCATTGAGAATAATAAAATTTCAGCTTCTTCCTACTTATTTGAGTCAAATGATTTATGGCATATACGTTTGGGACATGTCAATTATAAAACCTTGCGAAAAATGATTAATTTGGAAGTATTGCCTAAGTTTGAATGCGACAAATCGAAATGTCAAATATGTGTGGAATATAAGTATGTTAAACATTCTTATAAGTCATTTGATAGAAATTCAAATCCTTTAGACTTAATTCACACAGATATTTGTGACATGAAATCAATACCATCTCGCGATGGAAAGAATTATTTCATAACTTTTATTGACGATAGTTCTCGATATTGCTATGTTTACTTACTTAATAATAAAGATGAAGCAATAGATGCATTCAAGCAATACAAAAATGAAGTTGAAACGCAACTTAACAAGAAAATCAAAACGATAAGAAGTGATAGGGGTGGTGAATACGAATCTCCTTTTGAAGAAATATATTTAGAATATGGAACTATTCATCAAACAACGACACCTTACACTCCCCAGTGCAATGGGATTGCAGAAAAAAAGAATCGTTCATTAAAGGAGATGATAAACGCCTTGTAGATAAGTTCTGGTTTGCCACGGAACTTGTAGGGGGAAGCCATTTTTACGGCTAACCGGATACTAAATCCAGCACCTCATAGCAAAACACAATTCATTCTATAAGAAAAATGAAAAGGAAGGAATCCCAACTTGAATTATCTTAAAGTGTGGGGGGTGTTTGGCAAAAGTGCAAGTTCCTAAACCCGAAAGGGTAAAGATAGGACCGAAAATTATTGATTGTGTTTTCATAGGATATGCGACCAATAGTAAAGCATATCGAGTTCTGGTTCATAAATTAGAAAATCCCGACATTCATAATAATACGGTTATAGAATCAGATAATGTTGAGTTCTTCGAAAATATATATCCGTATAAAAAGGAATGTGAGTCGATTGGTGAAGGATCTAAACGGCCTCGGGGAGAAACAAAAGAAAGTATGTCTAATCAGGAGGATCCAAGACGTAGTAAACGTCAAAGAACGTCTGCTTCATTTGGACCAGATTTTGTGACTTTCTTATTGGAAAATGAGCCTCAAACATTTAAAGAAGCTATGTCTTCTTCGGAATCATTATTTTGGAAAGAGACAGTCACTAGTGAAATAGAATCCATATTGAACAACTTTATATGGGAATTAGTTTATCTTCCTCCTGAAAATAAATCGTTGGGTTCTAAATGGAATTTTAAGAGGAAAATAAAAGATGGTGGTACTATTAATAAATATAAGGCAATACTTGTGGTTAAAGGGTATAGACAACGAGATGGTCTTGACTATTTTGATACTTACTCTCCAGTTACAAGAATTACGTCCATACGAACATTAGTAGCATTAGTTGCGGTTTATGATCTTGAAATTCATCAAATGGACGTTAAGACGACCTTCTTAAATGGAGATTTGGAGAAAGAAATCTATATGGAACAACCTGAAGGGTTTGCGGTTCCAGGTAAAAAAAAAAAAGGTACGTAGACTTGTTAAGTCTCTTTATGGACTAAAACAAGCACCCAAACAATAGCATGCAAAATTTGACCAAACAATGTTGTCAAATAGTTTTAAGGTAAATGAATGTGATAAATGTGTGTACCTTAAAAATGTTCCAAATCACATAGTCATTGTTTGCTTATATGTGGATGATATGCTGATAATGAGTAATGACATTGCCAACATAAATATGACTAAGCGCATGCTAACTAGCAAGTTTGATATGAAGAACTTGGGAGTTGCTGATTTAATTATGGGTATTAAGATCCAACTCCTCAATGTCTGGCATTGTCACAAGCTCATTATATTAAAATAGTACTTGGAAAATTCAAGCACTTAGATTTTAAAGTTGCAAAGACTCCAATTGATGTGAATCTTGCACTAGCAAAGAACAAAGGCCAAATCATATCACAATTGGATTATGCTCGTATGTTGGGATGTTTAATGTATATCATGAATTGTACACGACCAGGTATAGCTTGTGCTATAAGTAAATTGAGTCGATACACGAGTAATCCAGGTCAATCTCATACGATGGCAATGAAACGAGTTTTTGGATATTTAGAGCATACCCCAGGACTTTGCTTTGCACTACAGTAAGTATCATGTGGTGATTGAGGGATATTGTGATGCAAATTTGATCACCGGTTCAACTGATTCTAAGTCCACATGGGGATATGTATTCACTATTGGTGGAGGAACGGTATCTTGGAAGTCGTCCAAACAAACTTGTATTACCCGCTCTACAATAGAGGTTGAGTTCATAGCCTTAGATAAAGCCGGTGAAGAAGCTGAATGGCTCCAAAATTTCTTGGAAGATATTTCATTTTTTCCCAAACTGTTGGCCCCAATATGTATACATTGCGATTGTCAAGCAGCAATTGGAAGGGCTGGAAACGTTATATATAACGATAAATCTCGTCATATACGACAAAGACATAAAACTGTTAGGCAATTACTCTCTAGAGGAATTATTACGATTGACTGTGTAAAGTCAAGTGATAATGTATCGGATCCACTTACGCAAGGCATAACTAGAGAGGTAGTTGAGAAATAATTGAGGGGAATGGGACTATGGCCGAGGACAAGTCATTGTGGCGGTAACTCTACCTAGAAGACTGGAGATCCCAAGATCTAGGTTCAAGGAGATCAAACAAAATCATTAATGACGGTTCAACATTGTCAACTAAAATTTTGGTCCATTCTTGTGATGAGACAATGTTCAGTACCAAGAATAAAGCATTAAGGTTTTTTAATAGTTTCTAAATTTGATACGGGATATATCAAATAGTGTATGTACGGGATGACACGTTTAGGAATCACCTATGTAAGTGTGAAGTGTTAGCCGCTTCAAGAAAAATTTTGTAAGGCGGGTTATCTACGCACTTATGAAACCAGACGGTGTTCATGGCTGAAACGAACACAACAATAAGAACCAAAGACGGTTAAGGTTTGATTGTATGACTTATGGTTGTCCAGGTATACATCAAAGTTCGACGGTTCAAATATATCAAATCTACTGATTGACCGAGTATATCCGACATAAGTTCACTACGGAAAGTTCAAAGGGAAACCTACTTATCCAGATGCAATTAATCCTTGCTTGCGAATCACAGAGGTTTTCATGGATATTTCCGTGATATAGCCATTTCCCATTCATGTGGGGGATTGTTGGGTTTTAAGCTTAGTTTAGCTTAAAAGAGGGTGAATGGAAAATGGAGAAAAAAATAAAATATCATTTTTCCTCCTTGACAAAAGGACATTATCCCATATTGGAGGAGGAAAAGACTTTTGAGGGGTATATATACAATTGCTCTTCTTCTAGCTCTTAAAGAGTTAAGAAGAAGGCAAGCCTCGCGCAGTCATCGTCGCTCGGCTCGGCTTTGGCAACATAATATTATTTTAATCCAAATTAGCCATTTTTGTAACGGTAAATTAATTTTCCTCCGCGTTTTGATTTTCTGTTTTATTTTGCATAAATAGCCATTAACGTAATAATCATTTTATGTGAACAGTCATAACAGACATTTTGAAGAGTTGCACCTCTTCGTTTAAGCTCAACATGTTGGTTATAAATAGCAGACCATTCCCTTAGATTTTCCTTACGAAATTTCTGAATTTTCCTCTTCCTTTTTGCATTGTTTTCTTACAAAACAAACAACGTAAGTGTGATTTGCTACCGCCATTTGTGTTTGTTGAAACACTAGGGTTTGAAGTACCGCTACACCAGTGTGTAATCTGTTCTATTCTGGGAGAAAATAATCTACAACCTCGGGTGCTAGGAAGGGATTAAGTTCCTTAAGAAAACACTGTGAATTCAGTGGGCTCAGATTAAATTCTGTTTCTTCTACATTTCTGCTTATACGTTATTTTTTCTTCTCCATAATTATTTTATAAATACAGTATACTAACAATTTTATCTAAAAAGAATACGTCATTCATTCATGAATTATGAGAATAGCATTCTATCTTTCATTGTTATGTAGTGCTATTTAAGGAGAAAAACTTTTTATTCACTCTATTTCAACTTATATGATATACTTTGATTCAAGCAGGAGTTTAAAAATATTTTGGAACTTTTTGGTCTTTAACGCATAAAGGATAAAAGCTTTATGGGTCGTAACATTTATGTGGTTATAAAAGCTTCTTGTTGAGGGTAAAATAGAAAGTTTAAAGTTAAATTATTTTCAAATATAAAAATGCGTTATTCTTTTTAACTAATAAAGAAAGTGTATCAGATAAATTAAAACGGAGGGAGTAACTATAAATTTTTAAATATATTTACCCTATTGTTATCAAAAGTATAGTATTATATTTTATAATACTACTATTTTCTTATTTGATTATTTAAGTATGTAATTTATAATTCTGTTATTATGAAAAGTATATAATTCTCAACATCGAACACCTCGTTTTTTCCCTTTTTACCCTCTTTTCTAAGGGGAGAGAATCTTTTGACTATCTCTATTTGGAGCATTGAGAATAAAAAAAATCTTGTTCACGAGCACTTGTCTTTAATTAGATTTTAGGTAACGCAAATTCAAATTAATCGGGTCAGTTCCGAACGTTGGGAAACCAAACCTTTTGGAACAGATTGAAGTATTGTTATTTAAAAAAGATGTGGTGAAGTGAAATAGTTCAAGAATTTAATTAGCTTTATACATTGCCAATGATATAATTTCTATACTAAAGGAGCTCTGATCTCATTCCACTTGGAGAATAATTTATGGCTGTATTTTCAGCCTTGTTATTTCCCCAAAACCAACCAGTTGCTTCCAAGTTTAAGGCTCCAGCTTCTTTAAGATTATTTTTTATTTTACTTATTTGGAATATTATCTACTACTATATTTCTTTCTTTTCATTTTAAAATAATATTAAGCCAGTGGAGAACAAAAGAACGTGAGGAAAAATGAACAAAAAAAGCTAAAGTTGCCGATTTGGACCAGCTACCTTCTTCCTTATCTTGTCTATTCACAATTATTTGGATTATTATACTTTTACCTATCTGATAAGAGGATCATTTTTTCTTTTTTACTGTTCGAAAAATTGAGTAAATGTGTCATGACCGCTATACTTTGATCTAATAGTACCTTGGATTTCAAGAAAAAAAATTGTTTTTCCCTTTGAACCCTAACAAAATTTAATGAAAGGGTAATTTTAAATTATGGTAAAAAATTAAGAGGTAAATTTGAACCTTTATTATCGAAGAATCTGGATATGTCAATTCCAGCTATTTCGCATTGGAGCTCCATTAAAAGCAAGAGCAAATACAAGACGATTTACTAATTATAAAGAATAAACTGACCAAATATTTGACAAATAATAAATTGAACAATTTCAAATAGTACATACAACTTTAAATCTTTTTCCTATCATAAGTTGTAAAGAATAACTGTAATTCTTGGGCGTTTAATTAATATTAGGAAAAATCGATGATAGAACAAACGATTAAATTTTAGGTTATGAGAAACTAATGACATACTCCTATTCAATATCAACTCTTGTTCTCACTATAACACTTGTAGTACTTCTCATAAATAATTATTTGTCTTTCCTAACATATCCAGTTTAAATCTTTCGTACACTTTCACCTGTAAAAAAAAAGTTAATTAAGCTGAGATTACTTCTCAAATAAGAGATCTATTATTTCCTTGTGCACTTTGTAGAAGCTTGAAGCTATATCAATTTGCTTTTTAAGACTAATAGCTGTTGATTAGGTGTAGCCTTTATCACTTTATTTTATATCTAATGAAGCTATAATTAATTTACTTTTTTTGGGGGGGAATTATTGATACATGTCTATCCTTTCTTCTCCTTTTTCTACTAGAATTTAATTATTTCATATCCGGTATATGTTGCCTGGCATTAGAAGGCATCAGACGCAACCCTCTACAAAAATTCAAAAGAATCCTCTTAATTAATTTTTTACTTCCGAAATGAAATACATTAATTTTTCGCCGTTGAATTGTGTGGTCCTTACGTCTTTCATGAGACTTAATTCCTTGATAGCCACAATTATTTTTTGTTGAATAATAATAATAATAACAATAACAACAACAATAACAACAATAAACCTTAACATATGGAAATACACACCATGTGAATCAAAATTGAAATTGTGAGAGATTCGTGCCAAGGTCTTGGGAACACGTATTAAAATTCTTGTAATTATGATATAGATTATACGTCCCTAAACAAGCTCAATGGTCAAAGATTTTATAATTTGAATGGAAATATTACAAAGCAACATTTTTAGGCTAGATTATAAAGAGGATTATTACTTATATTATCTTTGTGTTTACATCAAATAATGCAATTTAACCTTAGCAGTTAAAAATTAAAATAAGAATACTTATTATATAAGCATAGTTAAGTGATAAAATATGTGTCTTGCATTCATCGTTTTTAGGCTAAATATCGGATGACAGTAAGTTTTTACCTTAACGAGAATGTGACATAAAATAAAATAGATGGACAATTATTTAAGACGGGAATCATGTAATATTTTAATAATTATAATTTAATTTAAGAAAATGTAAACGGCTATGTGGCTATACGTGTTTGGTTGCTTAAAAGTCCAAGTAGGCTACACTTCCTTTCGTTGTAAACATCCTCTGGCACAAGCATGCCAGTGTCTCCCCTTTTTTATGATTTCTACATTTTTCTAATAGTATAAGAAATAATATTACACAACTTTTACAATAATAGAAAATTGTTTGTGTGTCAGCCATGTGTTATCACAAAGCTCACTGTTGATTCGACCAATGCCATTAAAAGCACCCCTATAGATATCCCTCTTACTCAAATTATTTATCTTATTTTCTTTACACCGCCCTTAAAAAATATTAATTATAAGAGATTTTTGATTATCTTACATTTATTTATATTTTAAGATATAACCCCTCTTCATTAAATATTTATTCGATTTATGTGTTATCTATATTTTCAAGAACAATTACTACTAAGAGTAAAATGAGAAAAAAAAAATTAATCTTGTCTTTAACGTCTAAAATAACAAATAATTTTAGTTTTTAGAAATCACGACAAATAATTTGAGACGGAGGGAATATAACAACAACAATAACAACCCAGTATAATCTCACTAGTGGGGTCTGGGGAGGGTAGTGTGTACGCAGACCTTACCCCTATCCTGGGTTAGGGAGGCTGTTTTCGATAGACCATCGGCTCCCTTCCTCCAAGAACTCCCCACTTTGCTCTTGGGGTGACTCGAACTCACAACCTCTTGGTTGAAAGTGAAGGGTGCTCACCATTAGAGCAACACACTCTTGTCTAGACGGAGTGAGTATATATTTTCTAAATACGGGTATATTAATTGTTTATGCTAGTAATATTTTTAGTGGTAAAAATTTAAATAATATTTCCAGGATAAAAGGTAAAGGGGTTGACTCTTGCCAGAAATTCTATGACTAAAGAGGAAGCAACAGCTAATAATTCCACTGAACCTTTTTTTCTTTTTCTCTATTGGTGCTTGAATTTATGAGTGTTTAACGGTCATTTCCCTATATGGCATAGTTAATTATGATGTATGACTATGGTGCATGTGATGAGTGAGGTTCATGATTTTTGTTTAAAATTTCTGTTCACTTGAAATGTCAAAGCAACTGTTTTTTTCCCTCCGATTCTTTTTTTGGTTTAATCGATATTCGAAATCCAATAGTCCCAATTAATTTTAATTTGCATCATAAAGAATTTCTTATTTGGGTTTAAGGCTTTAATCACTTCCTACCAAAAGAATTTTGTTCCCATATCACAAATTTGAAATATTTGATTAAGAATATAGAAACTTTAATATTCCAGAATACCCTTCACGGCACTTGTAGATTTAAGTGTGAACAAGATGAAAACACAATACTGAGGTCCTAATATGAATGTGTATTTGGACCTTTATTACTACCTTCTTAATCGTGTGAAAAAATTAAAATATCTTCTTATATTCTCTTGTCTTTGGAAATTATGTTCGCCTTTTAAACACCAAAACTAAAATCCACTTCTGGCGAAAAGTTATAGGAGTACTAGATATGTGTTTATAGATATTAAGCAAAATAAAAATATTGAGTATGTATATGAAAAAAATGAGACCGCTTGTCATTATTAGTCCCGGCAACACTTAATGCAAGATTTCTTAATAAATTTGTTCATTAACGAAAGTATCACCAATTGACCAAATGACAAAAGTAGATAGTTGTCACGACCCAATTTAGGATCATGACCGGCACTTAGGAGCAAGTGCTCCCAAGTAAGTCTCATCGATAATTTACAAAAAATTGGATAGAGTTTTCCCTCTTTAAGGACTATCCAAAAATAAACTTGTCTTAGAAATCAACAACACCATCTTAATATCAAACCAAACAATCAACAATTTATTAATTAACCAAAATAAGTCTATCATTTCTAATCAACCCACTAACAACCCGAAATACTAATTTATCTCCAAACTCGATGAGAAATTGCAATACTCATCATAAGTCTATAATAACGAAAGGATACTCATGACACTAAAAGAATGACTATGGAGCGACTCTAAGAGTTCAAAGAGAAGACGATAGCAATAAATAAAATCTCCGCCCACGCGAACAAGTGCGAGGCTCACCAAGAACTATCAACTTGTGTGCTCTAATTAACGAAATCCTCACATGCGTCACCTGCTGTCTCTAAAAAAAATAGCGGGGAGTGAGTCGCTAGCTCAGTGAGTAATAACACTTAATTACAACCATTTTTATTGGGGACAAGTCAGAAAACATGCTAGTATATCAAACAAAAAATATCATAAGAATGCCCTTTCTAAAACGGTAAATATAATCAGTCTTTTCATGTGTTTCCTGTAACAGAAAGTAATTTAACAAATCGGTATTAAACCCGGTAAATACTTTCTCATAGCAAATCTTTATATTTGGGAGGTTTCCAAGAAAGAATCATCTAATATGTATCAGTGTGTGGACCCCTTCATAAAAGGAGTCAAATATAAATGTAGGTCCCAAACTCAAGAAAAAACTGTAACTGTATACTAGTTCTACCTTCCCACTAGCGAGGGCTATAACTGTAATCGGTAATCTGTAATTACAAGGTGCACCAGGTCTAACGAACCCGCCGTTAGCTATAGGATCCTTCAAAGTCTCCTCCCATTTATACTTTTCTTTGTAAACAGTAAATATTCACGTGGAAGCATTTTCAAAATAGTACATGGCATTTCAATTCTTATCAAATCATGTAATCCAAATTCCGGTAATGGTAATCATATCTCAAGTGACACTAAAACATATCTAGTAGCAGTGAGAACCTTTTAAATAACTGTAAACATCTCAAGTAAACTATTCAATACCATTTCAAGTAAAAGACTTGTCTCACATGCGATTTCAAATATTCGGTAACACCTTTTATTTTTAAAATATAGTATAAATCATGCAGGTTATGAAAACACAAATTGCGGTAAGATTACTACTCACAGTACTCGTGTTGAAATATCAAACTCGTCATCTCGAGCAATATGTACGATTTTCTTCAATCAATCTATAATCACATCAATATCGATCTCGTGTTAATTTCTTTGTTTAAGCTAATTCATAGCTAATTTAGATTACCCAAATCCTCAGAGTTTTATGTTCTACCATCAATTTACCGAATTATATTTATCCATACTATCAGTAATTCAACTAGTCTATAACCTATCAATTTCAACTTACTCGGTTATTTATTCTTCAATATTTTTATTTTATCACAGATTATGCCAAACATATGTATAAATCTACATCATTAAGGATCACTATTAACAATAATTTTCTTTCGTGCATACACCGAGATGATAATCTTAACCAAATTGAAGTAAGAAATTTACCCTCTAAATTGAAAAATAATGCCTTCAACAAAAGCATTTGAATCTCTGCTTGGTCCTATAATTTATTGATACTACTGTATACAAAGGGCATTAAGAATTTGATTTATTTTCATATGAAACTGTTTCTTGTCCTCACGTAGTGCCTTATAAGCATTCAAGTTTCTACACTAGACTAAATTGTTTGCTATAAGATTAATAAAATACTTATTCATCTAATGAGAATCCATGTTTGTACTAAATTAAAAGTAACTTAAATTATTATTTTTTTCTTCCCTTAGTTAGCAAAATAATCACTAATATTATGCTAAGTATTGAGTGAAGGAAATCTCATATAGATTACCATGGAAAACAAAATTTAGAATTTAATTACCTAACTTATTCTCCTCCTATGTAAATCCATTTGCTAGAAAAGAGCAAACCCACTTTGTGATTTTGCCTTCGATGCTTCTGTGCGTTTTTGCTTCTGCCGAGTTAAATCGCTTGCCCCCAATTCCTTTGTTTAGTTAACGTAGGGCTTTGACCCTAACTCATCTCTTATTGTATTTTGTTATGAATATATTATATTATGGATGTTTATTTAGTACTCCGTTGTAAATAAGCTTCATGA
>AWOL01S0137923.1:0-33138 GCA_000715115.1 Nicotiana otophora
TTGAGATTCCAAAGCTTCATCCTTGTCCTTGAATAGAGTTGAGCTTCCTAGGATGCTATCACCATCTACCCTTGAAGTCAAGCACACACGCACGCAACATGTCCTCAAGCGTCTGAATAGTCCGCTCTTCTTGCCCGTCAGTTTGTGGATGGAAGGCCGTACTAAGATTCACCTGCGTACCCAAACCTTGCTGAAATTTCTTCCACAAATTAGCTGTGAACTGGGCCCCTCGATTGGAAATGATGGAAACCGGAGTGCCATGAAGCCTGACTATTTCCTTGATATACAATTGAGCATATTGTTCCGCAGTGTCGGTGGATTTAACTGGCAAGAAGTGTACTGATTTCGTGAGTCGATCCACGATCACCCAAATTGAGTCAAATTTATGTGGAGTGCGTGGTAACCCTACCACAAAATCTATATTGATCATTTTCCATTTCCACATTGGAATTTCTATACTTTTTACTAACCCACCGGGCCTTTGGTGCTCGACCTTTACCTGTTGATAGTTTGAACATTTTGCCACAAAGTCCACCACACCCTTCTTCATGTCATTCTACTAGTAAACTTCCTTGAGGTCACGATACATTTCTGTACAACCTGGGTGCACAGAATATCTAGAAGTATGAGCTTCTTCCATGATTCTTTCCCGAAGACTAACTACGTTTGGAACAAATAACCGTCGTTGGTACCGTAATGTACCATCATCCACGCCAAGAGAAAAGGCCGCAGTCTTGTGTTTATGAATCCCCTCCTTCAGCTGCCAAGTTTGTCACGCCCCAACCTCGCGGAGCGCGACTGGCGCTTAACCGAGTGAACCCGGTCGAGCAAGCCTAGTAAATCTTTCCTACCCGACTCATTCATGATCCAAAAAGGAAATGCGTCAAAATTTGTAAAATAGGGGAGAGATCAGTTATATAAATATATAAACGTTGCTAGTTCATTTTTCATTATATACATTATGTCATAGTTAAGTTTCCGAAATACAACTCGGTCCAACAACCACCCCAACATACATACATGACCCACAGAAACGTCTACGGAGCCAAAGGGTACAAAAGAGCAACATGACAATGCCGGCAACAAGGCCCCGGCTATACCTCAAAATATGAAAACTTATACAAAAGAAAGACTACATGACCCCAGGAAGAAATGGGGCTCACCAAGAGTGTTGTGATGAGTGTGAGGGAGAACACCACTTTCCGCGATCAGTGATATCTACGATGGAACCACCTGTATCCATTCAAAGATGTAGCGCCCCCGACAAAAGGGATGTTAGTACTATCGAATAGTACTAGTATGTAAGGAAAATACCATTCTCAGTAGAATTTTACAGTGAAACAAAGTTCTGCAGTCACAACAATCAATAAGTACTTCACAGAAATACAAAGATACACCAAGTAAGGATCACATAATTTCCAATTCAATATTTCCATCTTTTAGGTTAATAATCTTTAGCGCCAAAGCCACTACTCATAATACCACCGTATCTTTTTACACAGAGTCCGGTCTCGGCCCGACCGGCTAAGCCATCCCAAGTGAGACATATCCATAATGTAAATTAATAATTCCAACACAAATGCCACCATGTGTACGGCATGGCGTCCGATCTCGGCCCGATCGGCTAAGCCGTCTCACTTGAGACATAACCTCTACCAATTATTCACTCAATTCACATCTCACTTGAGACATAACCTCCTCTAATTGGCACATTTTATAATTCAAGTCTTTCCCTTTTTATTCGTTCAAGTAACATCATCATTCATGTCGATAAGTACCATCACATAAGGCATTTCACACATAAGGGAAGGAGCTTGAAAAATCATGATTTCGTTCTCAAATAGCATAATGACATGGTAACCATCTAGAACAATTAGGGAATGTGAATCTTTCAATCCAACACACTAAGGCAAACAATTCTAGTATGATTAAGTTGGAACTTACACCAATTATTCGGACACCGGGAGTTCGATTCTAAGAAGAAAATAGTTAGCCATACATACCTCAATTGCGCTTCTTTAGACTCTACAATTATCCAAAACCCTTAGCAATCTCAATCTATTTTTGCAATATACAAATTGAACCCAAAATTAGGAAAACGTTCATGGTTCTAGTTCACTTTTTATTTTTCCCACACTCTTTATCACATGCATGCAAGATAAACAACCCTCACACCCATGGACCATCTTATTAATACCCCATTATAGCTATTTTTGAAATTAAGAGCTGGGGTGATGAAGTCTTACCTTTTTGGATGAAGAAATTGGGTGCTCTACTTTAATATTTCCAAGCTTTGAGTGATGGTTGAAGATTGATTGATGAAAATTAGGCCCTCCCTCTAGAACCCTCTCTCTCTCTCTCTCACTAGAAATATGATAAATAAGCTTCAAAATGGACTAAAGGGGTGTTTTAACGGAATGGGGGTCGGGTTTTAAATTAAGAAAATGGGTGTCCCGACACAGGTTTGCGGTCGCATATGAGACCGCATAATAGTTACGTGGTCCGCAAAGTGACCGCAGAAATGGCCCTCAGGTGTCTGAACTTACGCCCCAGGTATGCGACCAGTATGTGGTTCGCATACCGCAGCATATCGATTATGCGGTCGCATAATCGACCGCAAAACTGATCTCAAGTCGGCCAAACTTACTGCTTCACGTACCGAGCCTTACAAGGTCGTACAACTATTTTACTTACTATATTGAGAGATTTGAGTGTGTATCGGTAGGTAAGCACATCTTCAAATTATCTTTCACTTCTAGTTACTTTTAATAATTATATTATCAGTTTAGTTTCCACTTTTAGATATTTTATTGCCTTATATACTCGGTGCAAGGCCGGGGATGCTACATTTCATGCATGCAAGTCATGATAGATAGCTGGATAGACCTTCCTAATAGATAGAGTAAAACATCAGCTTGGTTGGTAAGCTCCACTTCCTCAGATTTACCAGGTAAAGACCTTGGAGTCCATTTTATATATACAGGTTTGATATGTAGGTCGAGGCCTGCTCACGACCATGATACAGTTCAGTTATCTCTAGAGGCTTGTAGCCGAGGCCTGTATATTTTGTATATCGGTATAGTGGACTTGCCAGCCCTGTGTACATGTTAGTTTGGTATTGCAGGTAGTAGAAATTCATGGTGGCCTTGTCGGCCTTGATTGGTATTGTCAGCTCGCAAGTAGCCTTGGAGGCCTAAGTTGAGGGTTACCCCTCAAAAGTTCACAGTTACCGAGTTGTATGACCAGTCCAAATATGGAACTGGGTGCCGGACACGCCTCTCGAGGTTGGGGCATGAAACACACCAAGAACAACTAAGGTAGAAACCGAGACAATGCGGAGCTATCAAAGCCGGCAACAAGGTCACCTCCGATGACAATCAACATGATCTACCGTGCTATGATGCTTTGGTAATTTCTCTCAATGTTTTAGAATTCAAAATAAAGTGTCTTTTGGTTGATCCATGAAGTTCTACAAAACATATTTCAATGGGGAGTTTTGGAGCAAGCGAAGCTAACCGAAAACATCATTCAAGCAATAAAACTTCTAGCTAGCTTCAACTAGAGAAGTGTGACAACTCGAGGTGATATTTTGCTGCCCACACATGCCGAAGGTGTAACAAAGACTGCCATGTTAGAGGTGGTAGATGGCGACATGGGTTATAATCTAATCCTCAGAAGGCTATGGATACATGAAATGAAGGCCGTACCTTTAACCTATCATCAACTGTTAAAGTCTCCAACACGATAAGGGATCAAGTAGATCAAAGAAGATCAACCGGTTACAAGGGATATGAACGCAATAACGTTTTCCAGCAACAAGGGTAAAGAAACCAGCAAAATAGCAATTAGAGGAATCGATGCCTTCTCCCATCCCAGTTGAAGATGATAAAAGCGAGGAGTCATTGGAATTATATCAGGTACCAAGTTCTTTTCAGGTAACGAAAAAGACGGATGCAACCAAGTCAACCGGTGAAGAACTCGAACAAGTGGCTTTGTTCGTAGAGTTTGTGGAAATGAAGTTCCATTTAGGAACGGGGTTATGTTCTGACTCAGGTTAAAACTCATTGAGTTTCTTAAATATAACGTTGATTGATTTGTGTAGTCGCATTGAGATATGATAGGTATTTCATTAGAGGTGGCGGTCCATAAACTGAGTCTGGATCCAAACTTCCCTCCGGTAAGGAAGAAGAAATGACCGATAACAGAGGTTAGATATAGATTTGTTAAGGAAGAGGTAACCTAATTACTTAACATCGGTTCAATTCGAGAGGTAAAGTACCCCGAATAGGCTAGCTAATGTAGTAGTAGTGCCTAAAAAAGTAACAAATTTAGAATCTATTTAGATTTTAAGGATTTAATAAGGCATGCCCCAAAGACTCTTTCACATTGCCAAACATTAATTAAATGATCGATGCCACGGCCGGGCATGAGTTAATTAGTTTTTTGATGCATATTCCGGACATAATCAAATTAGGTTAGCCCGGAAGATCAAGAGAATACTCATTTCATCACAAACTTTGGAACATATTGCTACAATGTGATGCCTTTTGGGCTTAAAAATATCGGAGGCACTTATCATAGGCTTGTTAATAAGATGTTTGAAAACCAGATAGATAAGATGGTGGAAATCTACATTGACGACATGTTAGTTAAGTCTCTTAATGCAGGAGATCATCTAGAGTATCTCCAAGAGACGTTTGAAATTATGAGAAAGAACAACATGAAGCTAAACCGGGAAAAGTGGGCCTTCGGAGTAGGTTCCCGTATGTTCCTGGGATTTTTGGTCTCTTAAAGCGGAATCGAGGTAAACCATAATAAAATAAAGGCCATCAAAGATATCCCGGACCAACTATCAAGCGTGAAGGAAGTACAGAGGTTGATCGGTAGGCTGGCGGCTCTAAGCAGGTTCATCTTGAGGTCTTCGGAAAGGTCCCATCACTTTTTATTGCTTTTGAAAAAGAAGAACGAGTTCGTATGGACCTCAGAATGCCAACATGCACTGAAAGACCTAAAAAGGTCCCTGTCTAACCCTCCGTTGTTGTCAAAATCGAGAGAAGGTGAGCAACTGTTGATTTATCCGGCAGTCTTAGAAGACGCGGTAAGTGTTGTCTTGGTTTGGGAGGAAGAAGGTACGCAATTTTCCATTTGTTATGCTAGTAAAATATTATTAGGGGCAGAGACAAGCTATCTGCACCTTTAAAAGCTAGCCTTAGACCTCATAGTTCCCTCTCGAGAAGCTTAGGCCTTATTTTCCATGTCATCTGATAGCCGTTGTGACAACCTTTCCCTTAAGGAATGTCATTCATAAGCCTGAGTTGTAAGGTCATTTGGCTAAGTGGGCAGTCGAAGTTAGCAAATTCGACATTGAATACAAGCCTATGACTACAATTAAGTCACATGTTTTGGCTGACTTCGTAGCCGATTTCAGTATGGAATTAATGCCTCTAGAAGCTAAAGAAGCAATGTTGGTATGGGAATGTTATTGGGAGTTTGGTCCTTGTTTACGGATTTAGCCTTTAACGTAAAAGGGTCCGATCACGGGGTAGTTTTAATCACTACTTCAGGGGAAACCCTAAGTCAAGCCATTAGAACTGTACCATTAGCTAACAATGAAGTCGAGTACGAGGCTTTGGCTGCATGACTTGAACTAGCTCGGGGACTAGGTTCCGATGTCATTGAAGTAAAATGCGACTCCCAGCTAGTGGTGAACCAAGTGTATGAAATTTTCTACACAATGGAGGAGCGCATGCAACAGTACTTGAAAAAGGTTCAAGCATTACTTACACGATTCATAGAGTGGTCAATCGACCACAATCAAAGGGAAGAAAATGTGGAGGCAGACACATTAGCTAATTTGGATTCATCCACAGAGATGAAAGGATCTGATTCCGAGTGATTATCCAATGGTTGCATTCGGTGTTTGACGTGGACAGATATTGTGAACTTAATTCAACCAACTAAATTTTGGACAGGAGGAACGAGTTCATTTAATATCTAAGATATGGTAAATTGCCCGAAGACCCAAAAACATCCCGGGCACTATGGACCAAGGCAACTCGTTACTGTCTTGTTGGAAAGTTATACATGAGGTTATTCCAAGGACCATTGGCTTGACGTCTAGGGGCCTCATAGGCTCACTAAGTGATGAGGGAAGTCGATGAAGGACTCTACGGAAGCCATTCCAGTGCAGACTCGTTGGTTCTCAAGTAAGTTAGGGATGGCTACTATTGGCCTCAGATGGAATAGGACGCAAAGGCATTCGTTCAAAGATGCGACAAATATCAACGCCATGCATTGTTAGTGCATCAACTAGCAGAACTTTTGCATTCAGTGGTGTCACCGTGGACATTCATGAAATGGGGGATGGACATAGTCGGTCCCTTACCTTAGGGGACCGGTAAGGTAAGATTTCATTTAGTTTTACTAATTATTTTACTAAATGGGTTGAAGTAGGTGCGTAAAAAAAGGTCGGGAATAAGAAGTGGTTGATTTCATATGGGACCACATCGTTTGCCAATTTTGAATTCCAAAGAGATTGCTTGTGACAGCGGGCCACGGTTCCTAGGGTCCAAAATCACATAGTGTTTGGAAGGATTAAAGATCAATCAAATTATGTCTTAACCATACTACCTGAGTGCTAATGGACAAGCGGGGTCAACCAATAGGGTAATATTTAAAACCTTAAAAAAAGTTAGAAGATTCTAAGGCCAAGTGGCCAGATGAGCTATCAGGTGTTTCTTGGGCATATCAGACCCCAACGAAGTCGATTACGAAAGAGACACCTTTTTTACCCGCGTACGATTCGGAGGCTTTGATACCGGTAAACGTGGGGGAACCGACCTTAAGGTTTTCCTAAGCAAACGAAGAAACAAACAATGAAGCATTGCTGGTCAAGCTAGATGTTCATGAAGAGCACCAGGATCTGGCATACATGAGCATGGCGACACACAAGCAAAGGATGAAAAGGTATTACAATCGCAAGGAAAATCTCTGATTCTTAAAAGTTGGGAATTTGGTTCTGAGGAAAATCACTCAAAGCATTCGGGAAGTTAACAACGGGAAGCTGGGATCGACATGGGAAGGACCTTACCGGGTTTCAGCTATAACAGATAAAGGTTAATATGAATTGAAAAAACAAGATAGAGTTAAATTGCCAAGCAATTGGAACGTGACTCACCTCAAACGGTATTACTACTGAAGATCCTTGCTGGTGCTGAAAGTATGTACTGCACTATCTTTCCCTTCGACCAGCTTTTTTCCCAATTGGGTTTTTACGGTAAGGTATTTAATGAGGCGGTGATGTAAGGCATAGTATGATGGAAGGATCATCGACAAGTTGGTGAATCAACAACCGAAAGCTCTGTTGCCTCCATTTTAGCACGGGTATAGACGACTTTGTGTGGGTCAACTCGTATGGTAATCAACATATGGATCGATAAATAATCTTTGGCACGATAACGTACCTCGTCTCCCAAGTCTCTAATTTTCTCCATTGGCCTCTTGAAATAGATTATTTACCCATCCACAAGCTGTATCCATTAATGAGAAAACAATGCAAAGCTTACTATGAAAGAAGTGCCATCGGGAATGCAAGATTTGAAGTGTTCGAATTTTCATGTTTTACGTCCGAACACTAGGGGGAATAATACATGACAAGGAATTGAAAGTGGTACAAAGACCGAAGACTATTAGAATCGGGATTAATGTCTTATCAGGACCAGGACTGAATGATCATTCCCGTAGAAATAAGTTGTACAGTTAGCAACATGTATTGGCAGCTTTATTTACTTAAAAAAATGAATGTTATGTAAATATATCTTTAAAGTTAAAGGGAATAAATCAAAGACCTTTTATTTTTATCTTATTTCTTGTCCAAATGGTAAGTTAACTTATTTTATCGTTTGAAAGTTGACAAAAACATCAAATGATTGTGTTGGAATGAACATGAGATGTCCTCTTCAAAAAACATCGTAAACATAAGGGCCTTCTCTTACGAAACCCTCATAGTAAAGGGTTGATTCCGGATGTGTTTATGCCCGAAATAAAAGGCTATCGGATGTGAAACGATTCCCAAATGTTTGTTAATTGAACGAAAAAGAACATTTTTTGCACAACACTTAAGCAAAAGAGTTTCTTTTATTAACTAAAATGCCAAACTTATCAGAAAGTTTTGGCAAAATTACAAAAAGTAAAGAAATATACATTAGTTCTTGCTACCAGAACCCGAATGGAGAGAAGATTCTTCATTTTATCTAGTAGGAGAAGGTTGTTCCACTACCGGTTCAAAGCATTCATATTCTTTGGTTTCCCCTTTGGTTCTCGAATATTCAGAGTTATCATTCGAAAAATCGGATGCAGCGGGCCGAGCAAGAAAGTTTCACGAGCAGTTGTCTCAAGCTCCCGAGTCTTGGCAATTTGGTCATAAATGTTTGCAATGCCTTGTTTGGCCTCCTCCAAAGTCTTCCTCTTCATATGATATATGTCGTAGGCTTTCTTGAAGACGAGGGAATCTTCTTGGTCTTTGTGTATTGGTCGGAGCTTATCAATCTTGGATTGGAGTTTTTCAATTTCAGCTTTCATTGTGCTGATTATTTAATCGAGCTCAACGTTGGTGGTCGAGTGAAGTCGATTCTACACTATGTCTCTTTTGAGTCTTTCTTCCATTTTTGCTCTCCTCTCCTCGACAGCATTGGCCTCTTCGGTTTTAGAGCGTAACCTAACCTTAACTTATCAACGTATTCCATGAAGGTAACCTCATGCTCGGCTGTAACAGTCACATTATCATGACGTACAACCCGCTTAGCCTTTGCTTCCTTGAGGTTTTCATGTAGCTGGTTGGCTTCATGGGTATGAGACATCCTATCTTGTTCTGACTGCTAAAATCGGGCCTTGAGGTCATCCATTTGATGGATTTCTATCTCTAGCTTCGGGAGGCATTGGACAAGCTCATTCCTTTCAGCTAAAAGTTGATCTAATTTAGAAGCAAGCTCTTGCTTGTACAGAATCAACCTTTGCAGGACCTTGGAGGCAAGAAGGTTGGCCTTAAAAAGGTTAAAACCAAAGTTATTACTGCAATGTATAAATTGAAAGAAGATAGAAGGAAGTGAGATTGCTACATGTGCCGAGTAATGCATATTGTTATTTATTAGGCACTCCCCAAAAATGGGAGTCCATCTTTTTCCAATCTTTCTCTGAGGCCGGCGACTTCAGATAATTTGCAAGCTCCACCGACTTGGGAAGTATGTGCCACTCTTTCGGTTAACCGAAAGAGTGGAACTTTTCGTACTGTGAGGGTCTTGATTGGATGTCAAATAAGCACTTCCAATATTTCCATGGTCGGGGGACCGTGGAGTGGGAGCATCTTCTATTTGTTTGGAAGGTGCCGGTGAAGACAGAGAAGCTAGTGTAGGACGAGTGGCAGTTGTTGTTCGCTCAGCAGTTTGTGGTAGAGGAAGGTTAGGGGTTGTTCTCCTTTGAACAGAGACGTCGACACGGATAAGAAAAAGAGAATAGGCATTTTCAACCAATTCCATTCCTCCCCCCCCCCCCCCCAGAGTCCCTAAACTTCTTCTGGTGGTAGAGTTTAAAGCTCTCCCGAATGAGCGTCCAGTTGAGCTGAAGCAGATCATTTCCTTATTTGAAGGGGGGCCTCTCCATCATCAGCCCTATCTTTATCATCAAGGACTACTGTGGTCGGACTGGTTGATATTTCTATCACTCTCTTCTCTTGAGTCCTAGTCGAGGAGGTACACTTCCTCTTTGGTTTCTTATATTTGGTCTGGGGACTTCGGGAGGAGACACCCTCACAAAAGGCGAGTAGATCCACGAGCCCTACTACGGTAAAGGGCATTCTGCAATATCCATTCGACCTCCTCCGGGTGATCGAGAGCCTCGATGTCGGGGCATATGACGAGACCCTTCGGAAGTCATGTATGAAGAAAAAAAGGCAGTTAACAGATTATTCCTAGTTGTTCTGTACGGTTAAGATTGAATGAAAGAAGAATGTTTTTTTACTGTGGTTCTTGGCTTTCCATCCATATTTGGGAGCCATTTCTTTCCACCGTGGGGATTCCGGAGTAGTAATATCTATAATTTTTTGAACCCAGTAATGAGTAGCTGGAACGAAGGAGATAAAATGTTACACCCCGTACTTTAATGTTAGAATTCATTTTAAGTGAATCAATATGAGACGGAGAGTTGAAGAGCCTTTACAAAGATAATGATAGGTTAAAACAAGTTTTAAGGAAGTATAGTGAGGGTTGGAAAGCTAAGAAGCTAATCGAATAAAAAATAATAAGTTTCGTCGAACGTCGGCAAGTTGGGAATGTTATAACCGGTACTTATGGGGTGAGACTAGGGTGCTTAAGATGATAACAAGGTTCGGTTATGAGGTATTTTAGTCATATGATAGTCGTGTGTTTAGTTTTGAAGTCAAGCGAGTTGTGAAACAAATTGACGAAAGTTAGGTCACATGTCACTAAGATTTTCTCTCAATTTACTCGTATTTATGCGTTAATACACCTACCAAATTGAATATATATGAGTCTAGTTTCCAACTTGTTAACCCGTTTGTCGATACAACATAGGAGTAGAGAAATATTTGCGTTTTTGTGAGACTGCGCAAGCAACTCCATATGGGACTCACTTAGGCTGTTGAGATATCTTGATATATATATATATATATATATATATATATAATTCCTACATCCCGTTTTAACTCATTATGTTTAACTCTATTCAGATCCTAGACACCTAAAAACATTCTCTCAAAGTTCTCTCATGATCGAAGACCCAAACAAAGGACAAACAACACAAATCAAGTGTCGAGAATCCCGTGGCGCTAGTGAGTTTCTTATTTTTCATGTGGTTGCTTATTTTATTGTGGTTCCAGATCGTGTGTGGTGTTGTTATAAGTGCTTTAAGTTCTATAAAATACTCCCCAAGTTTTTCATATCAATCCAAGGTGATTTCAAGTCTTCCAAAGTGATTCTAGTGCCGAGAAACCCGCAGTGATTGCTAGTTTTGCTTCCTTGTTCATGTGGCTGCGTTGGAATAATAATTCGTGGTGACGTCAGGTCATATTGGAGTTTTTCTATATTTTTAAAGGTAAGGAACCTATTACTCTGCATGTATTTTGATCTTATCCAAGTTGCGGCTAAGTCGTTGAAGCTAGAACATGTGAGATACAACAACAACAACAACCCAGTATAATCCCACTAGTGGGGTCTGGGGAGGGTAGTGTGTACGCAGACCTTACCCCTACCCTGGGGTAGAGAGGCTGTTTCCAAATGACCCTCGGCATCCTTCCCTCCAAGAACTCCCCACCTTGCTCTTGGGGTGACTCGAACTCACAACCTCTTGGTTGGAAGTGGAGGGTGCTTACCATCAGAGCAACCCACCTTGTCAAAGCTAGAACATGTGAGATATGTATCGAAAAACTTGTTAGTATGTTGTTGGTCGGTGGACTCTTTGGGAGGCTTAATATGATTATTATTGATTTTGTTTGGGCTGTTTGGTGATTGTTGTAACCTTTGGGAAGTTATATAAATAGGGTAGGTTCTTCCCGTTTTATCGTAAAATATGGCGCGGTCGATATATAATAGTTACGACGCTTAAACGATAACGATAGTATCATTTCTCTTATTGTAGACTAAGAAGCTGTAAAATTTACATAGCTTGAGGTTGGGCAGTATATACAAGGTATGTGAGGCTATCCCTTTCTTTATTTTGCATGACGTTGATTGTAAATAATGTAACAAATGAGCTTCCAAAGATACACCACTCTTAGAAACTTGCAATACTTAGAAACATAAACATCACTCCGAAAGGTTCAGAATATGATTCCTATGGGTCCAACATGCATTATATATATGTACCTATTTTACTCTACTGAGCTACGCTATAGTCGACCAGGTACGGAACCTATTGTGCAACAACTGATCAGTTGGGTTTTACCGAACTCCATGTAGCTCGGTATGATTCTACTGAGCCTTATGATGGCCAGGTACATTTTTAACGCGTCCTCTTCGAGGTCGGGTATGATATGATGATGATTATGATGATGATGCCCACAGATGCGTAAGTTTTTGAAAGTATATGTGTGTGTGTGTGTGTGTGTGTATATATATATATATAGTATCATGCATTTTATGTCAGTTGCCCTCAGAGGCACTCAGATGTTACAGGTTGTATCTTCTCTATCTCTCTTTACATTACTATTCTTATTTATGCTTTCTTGCCTTATATACTCAATACTTTATTCGTAATGATGTTTGTTTTATTTGTGGACGCTACAGGTCGTGTTGCAAGTTCTGATAGACAGGTTGACAGTCCTCCCAGTAGGCTACAAGTTCAGCATGAAGTGTTGTTGCACTCCTCTTGTCTCAGAGTTTCCTTTCTAGTCAGTATACTTACGTACATATGTTTATGGTTATGGCGGGGCCTTGTCCCGGCCTTTGTGATATTTGTGTACTCTTAGAGGCTTGTATAGATTTTTTAGCCTATGTTTTGAGTGTACAAATGACCATAACGGCCTTATAGACATCATGTTGGGTCATCCTATCACGAGTATTCCCTTATGTTTTATTTTATTTTTCTCTTGACGATCTTATAGCCTATTTACGCATGGTAGTATGATAAGAAAGATATGTTATATTGGTACTCGGTTGAGTAAGGTACCGGGTGCCCATTGTGGCCCTTCGATTGGGGTCGTGACATAAAAAGTTAGCAAAGAAAGAAGTTTTCTTTTTACGTGAAAAGGAAATAAATACCCGAAGACTTATAGATGAGATTCCATGATTCGGGAAAAGCTGTGTTGTGGTTTGAATGATGTCCATAGTAGCAATGACAACGAACTGTTCCATCCACCCACGGTCGTTGTCGGCATCAATGCTGGTACGGAGGGCATGATGATCACGCTTGCTATATTTTAGCACACCCCCACAAAAAATCTTTGAGGAGTAGAGATTCATCATATGCGCGAGAGTTAGGGTTTTCCTAGTCTCAGAGCATAATTGGCGGAAGCACGCCACTGTAGGCCATATGAATGGACTAACTTATGCCAAGCAGACTTGGTACCGGTGAAAAAATCTAAGATTGGATCAATCCCTTCACACTTCCCAAGGGGAAAGGGCCCAAAGTGAAGGGGTACGCATAGACAGACATGAACCCCGACTGAGTAGGTACGTCGCTTTACCGCATCGGGGGTGAGGATTTCAATGTTGTTCCAATAACATTCCTCCTTCACAACACGGATACTGGGAGGATGAATGGAAGAAGGGTGCCTACAAACGGGCCAAAATGTCACTTCTAGAATTTGCAGGTGGTTTTTGTTCTTGAAGATCAGATGTCGTGCAAAGGTGAAGTGGTATGATGGTGTTTACGGTTGGAGGTGCAGACTCGACATCAACCTTTTTGGTTCTGTTCTTCTTTGGACCCCCACCGAAGAAAAAGCCAGAATTCTCGAAGGCAACAATGTTAGAAGACATGATGATGAGAAGTTTATAAAAAAAACATTTTACTGAAAACGTCGAAGTTTGAAGAAGAGCTCTAAGGAGAATCAAAGAAGAAGGAGTTGTGAAAGTAAAGAGTAAAAATGATGGGAAGTGGAGAAGTTATAGACGGCAAAAATTATGGCAATGATTACCTCTAGAACCGGCAAAAAGAATTGCCAAATCGTGGGGTAACACTTGTTCAGAAACTAGCTCGCTAAGAAAAAGCAAGTTCTCTCTACTTCCTGGTGACACTAAAGTATTGTCACCAAAAGGTAGAGGGACTATCTATGTACAATATAATTGGTTGTTGATAGTTAGACCTATGAAGATGTCACGCCCCAAACTCGGGGAGCGCGACCGGCGCTCAACCGAGTGAACCCGGTCAAGCAAGCATGTTAGATACTTTCTACCCACATCACTTATGAATACAAAGAATGCATATTTTTGTTAATTATATGATAAGGAGACCATGTATACAATACCAAATCGGTACCATTAGTTACTTCATTTAAAAGTCTCAAATTAGACAAATAATTTTTTCATGGTCTGAAGTGGAATAAGTAATTCAAACACAACATAACTAGTTTGATTTTCCCAGCACCAATATACAACCCACACTATGTCTATGGAGCCTCTAATAGATGCAGAAGATTATTATAATAATGCCGGCAACAAGACCCCGGCTATACCTCAAACATAATACACAAAAAATAAAAGATACATGACCCCGAAATGAAGTGGGGCTCACCAAGTCTGCTGGGAAGAGGGTGTACCGCTATCACTGATAAGTGTCTCCTGCTGTGGAACTACCTGCATTCATTGAAGATGCAGCGCCCGCAATAAAAGGGACGTTAGTACATATGTAATAGTAGTAGTATGCATGACAAAATAATCTCTCAATAGAATGATAAATAATACGAGCAAGAATAATCATAATATCAATGGAAGCCTCAAACAACATCAAACCTCAAATTAGGATCAAGACAGTGTTCAAATTAATTTCCATATATTAAGTTGGGAGATTTTTAGGACCAATAATGTCACCTTTCAGAATACCAATACTACCGTACTTTTAGCATGGAGTCCGATCACGACCCGATCGACTAGGCCGTCTCATTCGAGATATCAACCACAATCATAATTTCCAGCACAATCACCACCATGTGTGCGGCATGGCATCCGATCACGACCCGGTCGGCTAGGCCGTCTCATTCGAGATATCAACCACAATCATAATTTCCAGCACAATCACCACCATGTGTGCGGCATGGCATCCGATCACGACCCGGTCGGCTAGGCCGTCTCATTCGAGATATCAACCACAATCATAATTTCCAGCACAATCACCACCATGTGTGCGGCATGGCATCCGATCACGACCCGGTCGGCTAGGCCGTCTCATTCGAGATATCAACCACAATCATAATTTCCAGCACAATCACCACCATGTGTGCGGCATGGCATCCGATCACGACCCGGTCGGCTAGGCCGTCTCATTCGAGATATCAACCACAATCATAATTTCCAGCACAATCACCACCATGTGTGCGGCATGGCATCCGATCACGACCCGGTCGGCTAGGCCGTCTCATTCGAGACATCATCCTTTTATACCAATCATCTCGTTTCATACTTCTTCCACATTCTTTTCATTTCATTGGCACTAGTGGCCATAATTATAAAATCATTCTTGGTAAGTCGGCCGTGTTTAGTATTTCACGCTCACCTTTTTCACTTTCAAACATCACCATCATCAACAACAACAAAGCATTACAAATAAAGGTTTCTAGCACACATGTGAGCAATTAAGAGTCTTAGACACATAGAGACTTTTCACAAAACTTGACATAATAGCCTTCGTTTGAACTTGACTTGAAGTTGAAACATCTTACATGCACAATCCATAATTTGAACACGTTCTCAAATGATGACATAATACGATAAAGCATTTGGTATACATATTAAACATATATCTTTCAACACAAGCTTATTCGGAATAGCCAACTTTATAATGAACAATTCGGGACTTAAATAAATTACATGAATAGCGTGGGATTCAATTCTAAGAGAGTTGTTTAGCCAACATACCTTGCTTCGAGCCTTTTAATTTGCTACAACGCTCCAGAAATCTTAGTCACTTCAATCTATTTAGAGATATAGCAAAATTGAACACAAATTAGGAAGGAATTCATAGTTCTAGCTCACTTGAGCATTTTATCAAACACTAGGTATGCAAATTACACTACAAGGTTCATCCACAAGATTTCCTTCACTCTACAACTAATTCAACACCAAAACCACCCAAGATTGTTCAACAACTTCCCCACAATCCCTACTAGCCCATGCATGTGATAAATAACAATTCTCATATCCAAAAATCATACTCCCAAATTACCTATCTCATACCCAAACTCGAAATTAAAGTATTGGGGGAAAAAGTCTTACCTCTTTGATGCCCTAGCAAGATCCTTATGAAATCTTCAAGCCTTGAGCAAGAATTGATGAACAAATGACTAGGTCTTCCCTTTCTCTCTCTGAGATACTCTCACATCTCTCTAAAAATATCAGATGAAACCCTTAAAAATGACCCCAATTGCCTTTTTATAAAAATAGGATCGGGCAAAATTTTCAAAACTTAAACTTGCCAAAACCGGGTCTGCAATCGCAAACTAAAACGCAAAACCATTATGCGGTCCGCATATCAGTCGCATAATTGACGCTCCAAAACTGGGGTCGTCTGGTTGGGTCTGCGGTGATTATGCGGCCTGCAGACCTGTTCTGCGGTCGCATAATGCACCGCATAACTGGTCTATGGTCGCATAGTGTACCACAGACCTTCCTAATCTTGCCCCGCCTCTGATTCACACTGCAACCATTATGCGGTCCGCAGAGTAATTCTGCGGCCGCATAGTGGGCCGCAAAAATATCATTTTCTGCTGAAAGTTTTTCTTTACTCCCCAGCGCATTGTTCAACCCAAAAATGTCTGAGCCGCGTCCTTTGCGAGTATTGTACAGGGCCTTACAGAAGAGATGACACGTGCAGTTGAAGACAAATAGGATGTGAATCATTAAGGGGAAAGGTATTGATATTAGGCAGCATTCAATGAGTGGGCGTTACAGAGAATATCTGCATTTATAACCAACAGTTATGTAGCCATCAATGACGATTGCATTCTTATTTAAGAGGAACTTGTTTTGGGAATCTTGTCTCCCTGAATAGGGCTATATATATAAGGATTAGCATCCATTGTAGACACAAAACGCTCTGCACACAAAAAGCTATAATCTACTTTCATATTACGTTTAGTTTTTGTTCTTGAACATTGATCTTACTCTTGCCATGGAAAGGCTAAGTTCTTGGTTAGGCTTGTAATCTTCTTTAATTTCATTTGACAATCTTACTTTTGTTATCATTTGTTTATTATTTTTGGGTCAAATCGATTCGCTTAATTATAAATCACGCTATAAATTCAACTGTAAAGTTTTACGGGTAAACAATTCTTATTTTCTTGATTTTGATAATTGATGACTACCGTGTTACCTAAAAAATGGGAGTTTGTCGATTAAATTGTTTAGTTAATCGATTAAATCTAAAATATAGAATAGGGCATCGGTGGATGAAAACTAATAGCAAGAGAGCTCCCAGAATGACTTAGAGACAAGCTAGCTACCACAAAATAATACGTTCAAATCTCGATGAAGAAATTGTTATTGACAAAAAGATGCAATTTTATCAACTTAAAAGTGAAGAGGTGTACCTTCTCTAAAAGTTTTGAACTTCAGTACTGTGCTCTCTTCCGCGAGGAATTTGTATCAAGCTTTCTTTGTAACTTATTGCTCTCAAGCTTCTAGGACAACCGTGCAAATTTAGTTCCTGAACTTTATCAAACTTAAGATCATACGAAATCAAAAGCCCTTTTTTGCTTTGCAAAAGCAACAGGCAATCCTTCCAAATTGCTAACGGGGATTCAATAGGAAAACGTCTAACGGTATATTTCTTGATCCAAGACTCGTATACACCGTACTCTTTCATTATCCATATCTGCATTAAATCTTGTGCTGGATCATACTCGGGATTGGGATCAGGGTAACGAATCATTGTTATAGACTCGTTTAAGACCACTAGGCCATAGCGCGGCCCGTTGTACGAATTGCAAGTATTAGGCAGATTAATATTGTTAAAAGTCTCGGTGCTCATATCAAAATAAAGAATTGTCATTTTGTCTTTGGGTGCAATAGCAAGCCAATGACAAGCAGTCTTGTAAAATACTAGAGAACAAGGCGCCCAATAAACTCGGGGCAATTCTTGATCAACATGGTCCATTTCTCTCCAGGAATCCGTGCTCATATCATAAACCTCAACTTTTATCTCCCTCGTAAATGGATCCCTGTAAGGAGGATCATTGTAAACTTCGGAAATCCTAACAACCTTGTAGTCATTCGCAATAGAGTCGAAGCCAAACCCAACACCATCAACATAACGTCGAAAACCTTGTGGAACTCCAACAGGGCAAGGTGGTACCAACCTATAATTTCTAGTAGCTGGATTGAATAAGACAGTGTCAACAATATTTATCAAAGCTATCAAACCTTGGCAAGGGCCAATAAATTGATCATAATTGCTACTAAAAGTCGATGTCAGATATGGCACATCCAGATCTGGTGCAACAGGGTTAAGGTAATCATCGTCATCACCGAAAAGAAAAGACAAGATAGTTTTATGTTGGAAGGGATCTTCTTGAAAAGAGCGCTTGAAGAGAATGAATTCGTCTTTTGCGTTTGTAGCACGATTGAGATGAAGGTTAATGAATGTGGACGATTGCATGAGAATGTACCATGTTTTAGAGATACATTTGAATCGCACAAGAGATTTTAACGGAAGCTTCAAAAGTATATAAACAAACACATCTTCGTGCAATTTCTTCAGAATTCCATGCACCATCTTGGAAATGATGTTTCCCTGTGTAGTAGCAGCTGTAGCGCCTAATTGCAAGGGGATCTTCTATCTCATTTGACAAAAAATAATTCCTCCATACATTTCTTTTTTATAGTTATGACGGTTTGCAAGTACAAAAAAAATTCACATAGAGTTTCAAGTATTAGAAGTCTGTTAATCATTGTACAGTCACTTCACTAATAACCTAGAGAAAACATGCTCTATACCCTCCTAAAAATATTTATTAGCCCATATTTTTTCTATTGACCCCAAAGCCTTTAGGCCCAATTTATTGACAAGTTGTAGTCACTGTTCTCAATGCAATTGTCCTCCTCTTGGGCCGTCAACATCCTGTTAGATTGAACTTAGCCCAGTTTTTGAAGCAATAGCTAAATAAATACTGATTTTTCTCGAGTCACCGGTTAAGTTTTTTTTATTTTTAAATTTTTAATATCATTATATGCTATTAAATAAATCCACATTTTAAGGGACTAGATTATCTCTCACATATCTTCTATCTGTAAAATTTTCGCGTGGCGCCCAATTATACCCACTTTGACTTATTCTTTGTACAACTACCCTCTGCTTGGTATAAAACGTAGTGAAAAGAGGTTTCGGCCCTTCCCATTTAAAAGGCGCCTTTCAAACATGTTTCTCTCTCTCTCTCTTTATTTTTCATCTTAAGTTTTCAGATTTCTCTGACAGAGGAGCAGCGGTCTTCTTTTACTGCAAGATTTAGTATCTATTATAAGAATGATTCTAGTATTTCACATTTTTTTATGCTCAATTCGCCTATTATGCAGTAATGCAATGATAATTTTTTCATTTTTGTTGATGTTTTGTACATATATTTAGTTTAATCGTGTTTGTTGTTTAAAGTAAAGACGATTAGTTTAAACCCTAGTTTTCATTAATTAGTGGTGAAATTACTAGTTTTTATGGTTTAATTGTGCCACGAACCAGAACCTCAACCAATGGGGGCGTGACGGCGCCTAACACCGCTTAATAGGCAAGGCAACACATAATAGATAAATATGAAGAACTGCAATAAATGACTGACAATCGAATAATAACATAACGTAAAAGCAATTCTGAGATAAACAAAATAAGTCTAAAACCAACATCTAACGCGAATATTCCATGATGTGGAGTCACAAGTACATGAGCTTCTAAAGTTTACTAAATACACTATTTTGAAAGAAAATACAACACAGTCCGAATAATTGAAATGGTACAATAGAAAATAAAAAGACGACTCAAGGCCTTCGAACGGAATGCAGTTCTACCTTGAATCACATGTCCGGTATCTTCTAAGCATCTCTCGGGACTCCACTGTTACAGATATCCAGATCTGCACAAGAAGTGCAAAAGTGTAGTATGGATACAACTGACCCAATATACTTAATAAGTCTCGAGCCTAACCTCGACGAGGATTGACGAGAAGTCACCTTGTGCAGTTATAAACTAAGAAGTATTGAAATAACAAATAAAGAATCAAATAGAACGACGAGATAAGGACATTTGAAAGGGACAATGAAATCAACCAAATTGCACGGAATCACCCTTCGTGTTTTAACTCTCGTACTCACATAATAATATAAAACAAGTACACGACATCACCTTTCGTGCTTTTACACTAACCCTCATGTGATAATAATAAAGCAAGTGTATAACATCACCCTTCGAGGTTTTACTCTCACCCTCACATGATAATACTAAAGCAAGTTCACGACATCATCCTCCGTGCTATAACTCCCTTCCTCGCATAATAATTTAACATTAATTCTATGGCATCACCCTTTGCGTTTATCATCACGTCAACTCAAGCAATAATATCAATATATAAATAATGTGTGACAAAAACCTTCGTGCATTTCACTCTTCCTCAAAAAGATATCACAAACAACAAAATACCAAGCAAGGTCGGAAGCAAATAAAACACCAAGCATTGCACATTCTCATTGATTCATCGTTTTTCTTAACAAACAACACCAGCGCACCCCAAGGTAAGACACTAGGTCTGATGAATCCCTTGTCAAGCAAATCTTGCAAATGATCCTTCAATTCATTCAATTCAATTACATCCATACAATACGGTGGAATAGAAATAGGCTGAGGCCCCAGAACCAATTCAATGCAAAAGTCGATAACCCTGTTGGGTGGCATACCCAGTAAATTTGCAGGAAACACCTCCGAAAACTCACTCACAACCGGCACTGAATCCAGAGAAGGAACCTCCGCACTAGAATCACGAATATAAGCCAAAAATTCCAAAGTTCAAGTGACCACCCTGCTAGTGGAGTGGCCGCGGGTCTCTCTCCACTTTAATCTAGGCAACCCTAGCATGGCTAAAGTCAGAGTCTTGCATGACAATCCACGATAGCGTGATACGGGGAGAACCAATCCATACCAATAATAACATAAAAAACCCACCATGTCCAACAATAGGAGATCAGCTTTTGTATCAAAACCATTAATAGTAGTAACATAAAACCTATGCACCCGATCAACTATTATCGGATGTCCAACCCGTGTAGATACAGAAATAGGAACATCAAGAGAATGATGAGTTATACTCAAATGCAATGAAAATTATGAAGACATATAGGAATATCTAGAACCTGGATGAAATAACATGGAAGTATCTCTATGAACAAACTGAGATAATACATGTAATAACTGCATCAGACGACTCCACCTCAGGTCTAGCTAGAAATGCATTAAAACGAGACTGATCCCCACCAACTCGTCCACCCATCTATGACGACCTATTACTGAATGACCTCCACCTCTAACTCACTGGCCCACACCTCGGGCTGCCTGACTGTCATGATCCAAACTCCCACCAGAGCCATGACGGTGCCTAACACCGCTTGCTAGGCAACAATAACAATAATCTCAATAATAAAACTTAATAATCTCATCAGCGGAAAAATCATAAAATATCAGCAATAACGCAACTATAACCATCCCATTATATGGTGTCAACGAGCACATGACCACTATAGAATTTACATATAGAGTCAAATCTTCATATATAGAACTATCTAAATGATAGAACAATGATAACATAAACACAACAGAAAGAGACTCCAAGGTTTGCGAATGAAATCAGCAGCTACTTCAAAAAATCCAATGATTTGGTATAGGTGCCTCCCTCTATTAATCACCTCTCCTATCCGCAAATAAAGTGCAGAGTGTAGTATGAGTACAACCGTCCTCATGTACTCAATAAGTAACAAGCCTAACCTCGGGTCTAAAGGCAGTGACAAGTTTGCAGTTTACCAACATCCAATGCATTTAACCAACAATATGATGTAGAATAATAATGATAAAGAGAAGCAACTCAGACAATATTAGTTACAACCTTTGAACATGCATAGGAAAATAGACATGCTTTTCAAGAATGGTTGTAATGGGACGAATACTTTCACAGAGTTTTCTAAGCATGATGTTATCAACTTAACAATGATTTCTAGTCCAAAATAATAAATAAGGATATTTAGTACCATCAAACATAAGGGAGAATCACAACCTAATACCTGCATGACGAATAAACATGCTAGGATAAACAATACCACAATTAATTCATCAAGTATAACATAAACTAGTACGTGCATAGTGCCTGGCACAATTCCCCCTGAACCCTCACACATAACATCATCACTCAGCATTGTACGTGTGCTTGGCATAAGTCCCTCACTTAAGCATATACATATGACCATGTTCCTGTGCTCACTATGAATATTATACTTCGCAGGGGCGAATCCTTGTCCAAGCATTGATCCGATATAATCCAACATCAAATATTATATATAGCCCACTCATATGGCCTGGTGCACGCATCACCCCTAATAAGTACCACATAGCCTAATGTGGGGCCTGGCATATGCGTCACCACGAAATTAATACCAAATCGGCTATATGGCTCAAGTCTCGGTCATCAACCGCTCAAGTCTTAGTTAACCACATCTTATAGTATCCAGTTCAAATGTGATACACATATGAGGAAATCAACAACATGTGAGAAATCATAATAAAACTGCACTAAGACAGAGGTCATACACGGATATAGCATCACAACTAAGAGTATGTCTGTGATTAACGCAAATATCTCAAAACAATAAGTATAGACCTATCATGTCTCAAACAAATAAGCACATAGCCTAGACATGATTTCCTACATAAATAATCACCCAAATAATCATACGAGTAGAGAAAACACGGATATAGCGAGGCATGATAGCAATCAAGGCATTATAATAACCTAAGGTCTACCTAATCCGTGAATAACCTTAGTGCAGGCACAAAAGCCCGTCATCTAGCACGTGCGCCACCACCAACATATCTCAAATACTATAGCTAATAGAGAAAATTACCCTCAAATCATGTTTGGACATGTTACTTACCTCAAAGTGCGTGAAACAATACTCTAAAAATCCTTTCCTACGCGAATCGACCTCTAAACAACTCGAATCTAGTAAAAATAACTTATTATCATCAATACAAGCCTTAGAAAACAACCCCAAACAATAAAGCTTTGATCTTGAAAAAATTATGAAAAGTCAACCCTGGGCCCGCTGTCATGCCCCAAACTCGGGGAGTGCGACCGACGTTCAACCGAGCAAACCCGACCGAGCAAGCCTATTGGTTTTTTTTCTACCCAAATTCATCCATGAATACAGAGAAATATATCTCATTAATTAAAAATTGAGTGGATCTCATTATCAACCCCAAATTTCCATTTCCATTATTTACTCCATTTTTAAGTATCAAAATACATACACTTTCATAGCGGATGTGGAACAACTAATTCAAATACATGATGACAATTTTAGTTTTCCAATATCAATACACAACCCACACTATGTCTACGGAGCCTCTATCAGATACAACAGAGAATTATGATAGTTCCAGCAACAAGGCCCCGACTATACCTCAAACATAATATATGAATAACAAAAGATATATGACCCCGAAATGAAGTGGGGCTCACCAAGTCAGCTGGGAAGAGAGTGTACCACTATCACTAATTAATACCGCCTGCTGTGGAACCTCCTATATCCATTAAAGATGCAGCGCCCCCGGCAAAAGGGACGTTAGTACCATCGAATAGCCCTAGTATGTATGACTAAATGTCCTCTTTCAAAATAGAATGCCAATATAAGAAAGGGACAACCATCTAGACAACAAGCAACAATCAATGATATCCAAAGGTCGCGTTAAAATATAACAATTTTCAAAATATGAAAATAAGGCGGTGAAGATGATAATCGAAATATGAAGATAATATTATTTTTGGTTAGAAGATCTTTAGTACCAATTCACCACAGTTCGCAATACCACTATTCATAATATACACATCATAATCAACCTCACAATACCACCGTGAATTTAGTACAGAGTCCGATCACGACCCGATCGGCTAGGCCGTCTTATTTTAAGACATCAACCACAATCACAATCTCAAGCACAATCACAATCTTTGTGCAAATATACCACCGTGAATCTAGCACGAAGTCCGATCACGACCCGATCGGCTAGGCCGTCTTATTTTAAGACATCAACCACAATCACAATCTCAAGCACAATCACAATCTTTGTGCAAATATACCACCGTGAATCTAGCACGAAGTCCGATCACGACCCGATCGGCTAGGCCGTCTTATTTTAAGACATCAACCACAATCACAATCTCAAGCACAATCACAATCTTTGTGCAAATATACCACCGTGAATCTAGCACGAAGTCCGATCACGACCCGATCGGCTAGGCCGTCTTATTTTAAGACATCAACCACAATCACAATCTCAAGCACAATCACAATCTTTGTGCAAATATACCACCGTGAATCTAGCACGAAGTCCGATCACGACCCGATCGGCTAGGCTGTCTTATTTGAAGACATCAACCACAATTATAATTTTAATTATAAATTCCAGCACAATCACCACCATATGTGCGGCATGGTGTCCGATCACGACCCGATCGGCTAGGCTGTCTCATGTGAGACATCATCCTTTTCTATTATCAATCTCATCCCAAATAAGGGGAATAACTTTGTCACATCAATCTCATCCCAAATAAGGGAGATAATATTTTTGATTTACATACAAAGAAAACATAAATACATATTTCATTTACCTGATGACCTTTCATTTCGTATATATCTTCATTGGTACTTTTAGCCACTTACAACATCATTATTTCATTGGTTCTCTGGGCCATACATGTGATTCTTCTTTCATAGCACAATGATCATATTTCACATTCCATACTTTCATTTCTTTCCTTTCACATGTCATCATCATAAATATCAGTATATAGAATATTCCGAAAATCACAACTTTAAGTCCATTAGAAATGAAGACTTTAAACACAATAGTTTTCTTTCCAATAAATGGAGTAAAATGATTGGTAATTGAAGCGCAAGTTAAAATCATAAACAAGTAACACATAATTTATTCTAGAAATACTTTTCCCCAAAGAGGGCAATACACAATTTCAACTCATGAATATGTAAGAGCTCGAAACACGTTGGGAATACTTACGAGACATATCATTAGTTAAAATAAACACATTTGGGCATGACTTGAGTACATAAGCTTTTGGGAAAATCTATTTTAGAAGTCATTTAAAACACCTAAAAATCAAGGCTCATTTCATAACCTTTGTCACATCGATCATTTCATTTCATCGGCACCGTTGGCCACAAGTATAACTTTCTTTCTTGGCACGTTGGCCACACTTTATATCTCCAATTCACTTATTTCACTTCCAAACATCTCTATATTTTATCAACAATAATACATTTTCAATCAAGACTTTAGGTACACATATGAGGAATTAAGAGTCTTAAGCATATTGAGATTTTCTCACACAATTTGTCATCATAACCTTCATTGGAAACATGACTCAAAGACATAGCATTTCAATACACATATCATTCTTGAACACATTCCCAAAAGATAACATAACGCGAGAGGAACATTCGGAACACAATTTGAATACATAATTCTCGACACTTTTCTTATTCGGAATACATATTGAACATATATCTTTCAACACTAACTTATTTGGAATAGCCAATTTTATAATGAACAACTCGGGACTTACATAAATTTCATGAACACCGTGGGATTCAATTCTAAGATAGAAGTTTATCCAACATACCTAGCTTTGAGCTTTCCTTAAATTACTACAACCTTTCGGAAATTCTAGTAATCCCAATCTATTTTGAGGCATGACAAAATTGAACACAAATTAGGAAGGTATTCGTGGTTTCATCTCATTTGAGCATTTTATCAAACACTAGGTGTGCATTAAGGTTTCAAGGTCCTTTTATGGAGGATTCTATCATCCCAAAACCTATCCTTTACCATTTTTAGCTCAACAATCTCCCTACACCCCTTGATAACACATGCATGCAAAATAACCAACTCACATACCCAGAATTATCTAATTACCCATTTCTAGTTAACTTTCAAAATGAAGGGTTAGGGTGTTGAATCTTACTTCTAGGATAAAGACCTAGTGAGTGTTTCTTGTTCATCTTCCAAGATTCGAGCAAGAATTGAATAACAAATTGTTGAAGAACTCTCTCCCACTCTAGGGCACTCTCTCACCCTCAAAATATCAGGTTTTTGTTCAAAAGATGGTACATATCGTCTATTTAACGAAATAGGGTCGGATTATAACATTAGCAAAACGGACCCTTAAAAATCTAGACTGGGCTACAGACAGGCTATGCACGGTCTATAGCGATCTACAGACAAGGCTTCGCGAGCTCTGTAGCGAGCTATAAACCTGGCTTCACGAGCTCTAAAGCGAGCTACAGAACAGGTTTCGCGAGCTCTGTAGCGAGCTACAGACCAGGCTTCGCGAGGGATATAGCACGGACTAGCGCACTACAGTCCTGGCTTCGTGAGGATTATAGCACGGTCACATTCTTCCATCCTTTGGGAATTTGAACATAACCTCTTGTAGGAGTATCCAAATGACGAACGGTTTGAAGCGTTAGAAACTAAACTCAAAGGGCTTTAATTTGATAGGTGGTTCATCACATAACTCTTTATATATGTAGATGTTCTCGTCCAAAGTTTGGTTTTGTGTGTATCCATTTGAAACTTTAGTCTATCATAAAATTTCTAATTTGACTTGGACTTAGGGCTCTTCTTAGACACCACATCACTTATAATATGCCTCGTACACTTATTATCATATCCAATCGATATCCATACTATTAATAGTCCTCGTCTGCACACAAAATAATATAATTAGCGCACACCAACTTTTTTAATAGCGCTTAATTACTTCAAAATCTTCCGAGGTGTTACATTCTCCCCCACTTAAGAACATTCGTCCTCGAATGTTTTAAAAGTCACTACTAATAATAGAGTTACCATCCTTTTACCTCCAACCATTATGCATAGTAACTTATGACTACATGGGTCTTACACTTCCTTTCCAAAATCTCAACTTACTTATGATCCTTAAAATTTGGCTATCTTTACAAATATTTAAAAATTTCGGCAGAGTTTCTCCTGTAACTGGGCTTATCCACCTGTCAGAGAATCCTAGGAACCAATCCTAACAACATATCCATAACTCAACAAAGCATCACAACATACCAATAATATAAATTTCAACATTACCGGCACTATATTATCAAAAGTAGCACCTGTAGATGAACTGCACATATTTAAATCATAACACATAAAAAGTGCCTTTCGATTCACAATTATTTGACTATACACTCAAGTGAGAACATTTTATTTCCTTAACACTTTTTTCCCTCAAGGTGGCCTCCTCGACTTACCGACTTCACCATAACACATTAACAGAGGCAATCTCGACTCCACTTATCTAACAAGGATGGCAAATAGATACCCCTCATAATCCAATTATCCATTAACTTCACATTCACTAGCTTTCACTGGAATGATAGACAAAGGATTTACAATTACCTTCATAGACATAGACACATGATACACCGGGTACACAGAGGACAATAATAGGGAAACATCATACTCATAGTTTGGCCTATTTTCTTCAAGATTTCATAAGGCCTAATGTGACTACACATACTTTACCTTCCTTAACAATTCACCCAACATATTCATAGCAAAAATCTTGAGAATAACCCATTCACTTTCTTCAACTCTAAATCCCTACGCCGAACACCCAAACTAACCTTTGGCGACCTCCAACAATTACTCTAAGATGTGCTAGCTCGAATATGACCATAAAACATCCTATCCAATATATTTGATCACGGGATGCGCTTCTTCTTTGACATGTAACATAAGGGAGGCATAATCTTAAGGATAAAGACATTAGCTTCATTGGTACTTTTAACCACTTACAACATCATTATTTCATTGGCTCTCTGGGCCATACCTGTTATTCTTCTTTCGTGGCACAATTGCCATATTTCATATTCCACACTTTCATTTATTTCCTTTCATGGGTCATCATCATAAATATCAATATATAGAATATTCCGGAAATCACAACTTTAAGTCCATTAGAAATGAAGACTTTAAACACAATAGATTTCTTTCCAATAAATGGAGTTAAATGATTGGTAATCGAAGCGCAAGTTAAAATCACAAACAAGTAACACACAATTTATTCTTGAAATACTTTTCACTAAAGAGGGCAATACACAATTTCAACTCATGAATATATAAGACCTCAAAACACGTTGGGAATACTTACAAGACATATCATCAGTTAAAACAACCACATTTGGGCATGACTTGAGTACATAAGCTTTTAGGCAAATCTATTTTCGAAGTCATTTAAAACACTTAAAAATCAAGGCTCATTTCATAACCTTTCTCACATCGATCATTTCATTTCATTGGCACCATTGGCCACAAGTATAACTTTCTTTCTTGGCACGTTAGCCATATTTTATATCCCCAATTCGCTTATTTCACTTCCAAACATTTTTATATTTTATCAATAATAAGACATTTTCTATCAAGACTTTAGGTACACATATGATCAATTAAGAGTCTTAAGCATATTGAGATTTTCTCACACAATTTGGCACCATAACCTTTATTTGAAACATTACTCAAAGACATAGCATTTTAATACACATATCATTCTTGAACACATGCCCAAAAGATAATATATGCAATAGGAACATTCGGAACACGTTTTGAATACATAATTCTCGACGATTTGCTTATTCGGAATATATATTGAACATATATCTTTCAACACTAACTTATTCGGAATAGCCAATTTTATAATGAACAACTCGGGACTTACATAAATTTCATGAACACCGTGAGATTCAATTCTAAGAGAGAAGTATAGCCAACATACCTCGCTTTGAGATTTTCTTAAATTACTACAACGTTCCGAAAATTCTAGCAATCCCAATCTATTTTGAGACATAACAAAATTGAACACAAATTAGGAAGGTATTCGTGGTTTCATCTCATTTGAGCATTTTATCAAATACTAGGTGTGCATTAAGGTTTCAAGGTCCTTTTATGGAGGATTCTATCATCCCAAAACCTATCCTTTATCATTTTTAGCTCAACAATCTTCCTACACCCTTCATAACACATGCATGCAAAATAACCAACTCCCATACCCAGAATTATCTTACTAATTACCCATTTCTAGTTAACTTTCGAAATGAAGGGTTAGGGTGTAGAATCTTATCTCTAGGATGAAGACCTAGTGAGTTTTCCTTGTTAATCTTCCAAGATTCGAGCAAGAATTAAATAAAAAATTGTTGAAGAACTCTCTCCCACTCTAGAGCACTATCTCACCCTCAAAAAATCAGGTTTTGTTCTCAAAGGATGGTACATATCGTCTATTTAAAGAAACAGGGTCGGGATATAACATTAGAAAAACGGACCCTCATATATCCAGACCGGGCTACAGACCAGGCTAAGCACGGTCTACAGCGAGCGCAGACCAGGCTTCGCGAGCTCTATAGTGAGCTACAGACCTGGCTTTACAAGGGATATAGCACGGTCTAGCGCACTACGGACATGGCTTCGTGAGGGTTATACCACGGTCACATTCTTCCATCCTTTGGGAATTTGAATATAACTTCTTGTAGGAGTGTCCAAATGACGAACGGTTTGAAATGTTAGAAACTACACTCAAATGGCTTTAATTTGATAGGCTGTTCATCACATAACTCTTTATATATATGTAGATATTCTCATCCAAAGTTTGGTCTTGTGCGTACCCATTTGAAACTTTAGTCTATCATGAAATTTCCAACTTGACTTAGACTTAGGGATCTTCTTAGACACCACATCACTTATAATATGCCTTGTACACTTATTATCATATCCAATTTATATCCATACTATTAATAGTCCTCGTCTGCACACAAAATAATGTAATTAGCGCACACCAACTTTCTTAATAGCGCTTAATTACTTCAAAATCTTTCGAGGTGTTACACCCGCACCCCTGGAACACGACCAAACTCCCAAATCAGGGGAACACCCATTCTGATGTGAGTCTAAATATATGTGTTTAATACAGTTTCAACCTCAAATCGACCTTCGGATCATCAATTTTCTCTCTCCAAAATCATAGTAAAAAACCCTCAATTCGACCTTTAATTTACATAAACTAGGTGTAATAATCTATGGATAATCAATATCTCACACAAAAATAAAAAAAAAGATTACTTACCCCTCAATTGTAGTGAAAAGTCTCCCAAATATCTCCCCTAGCCCAGCGCAAACAACTTCAAATATTGAGAAATAACAAAAACCCTTCGAGTAATATTGTGTCCAGTAATTCTGCATTTGCGGACAAATGACAGCTTTTGCATCTCCATTTCTACGGACAAAGGACCGTATCTCAACAACATCAAGTCAACTAGGAATGAACTCAAATTTTGCATACAAGTCCCAAATGACACAACAGACCTACACCAACTCCCATAACCACAATACGAACCCAATATAATAAAGTTAACTCCTAGTCAAACTTATGAACCTCTCAAACCTTCAACTCTCCAACTTTCGCCAAATAGAACCAAATCAACCTACGAAACTCCAAATCCAAATTCGAACATATGCCTAAATCCAAATCACCATACGAACATATTGGAATGATCAAAACACCATTCCGCGATCGTCTATACAAAAATTAAACTCCGGTCAACTCTTGCATCTTAAGCCTCTAACCAAGGGACTATATGTCACAATTCAATACAAAACGCCTACGAAATAAAGTCAACCGCCCCTACAAGTCACATAACGACAAATATACATGTGTAAAGCATCAATTATGGAAAGCGGGGCTAAAGTACTCAAAATGACTAGCCAGATTATTACATTCTCCCCCTCTTAAACAAACATTTGTCCTCGAACAAAACTACAATCGTACCTAGAGTATAACAAGGTGAGTATATCTGGTTTGCATCTCCTACTCGTCCTCCCAAGTAGCCTCCTCGACCGGCAGAAATCTCTGACGAACCTTTACTGATGTTATATTCTTCAACCTTAACTTTCCAACGTACCGGTTCAAAATGGCTACCGACTCCACATCATAATTAAGTCCCGTGAACTATGGGCCTCCTCAAGAATTAACTCATGTATTGCTTGCTTTAGGGAAGTGTCTTCCTGAATTACCATTCTCTGAATTTCTCATGAATCGTCTTCTGTTGTCCATTCTATTATTGCCGAAATGCAAATCTGAAATTCTGATGATGCTGACTATTATCAAGTCACTCAGTCCCTAATTCATGTTTAGTTTATCTTGTTCACCAGCCCATACTGATTTCTATTATTCTGGGGTCTAACTTTTCCTTCTAGTAGTTGCGTTGGAGTCACGAACTTATTTTTCTAAGTGAGGATATGAGTTTATGGCCTATACTTTTTTGTTGTCTCAAGGCCTGTCACCTCTCGTCTTTTCCTTCACTTGACTATAGACTATGTAATATTGGTATTTCATTTTTTTCTCCATTGTTGTCATCCATGTATCACATCTTACTCATAATTCTTCATTAACTCTCTTCTTATTCCCCGCTAACATTTATGCCTATGTTATTCTGAAAACTTCAACAAGATATTCTTTTGCTTTTAGCTCCCCTTGCCCCATTTACTGGCTCCTCGGGTTGCCTAACATTCTTCCTTTACTAGGGACCGGAGCCATACTAAGGTAATATTTATCCCTTCTAGTCTTCTAGTGCCTATGTTTGTATTACTTATATCCAGATGTACTATTTTAGAGTGCAACGCCTGGATATGTTAGCTCCCATAGGGCATAACTAAGATCGATGTAGCCAATTGTACGTGCCTCTGTTACTGATGAAGGTAACTTAAAAGGCTTATATTCCTCTGCCTAATTTTAAATACTGTTAACCTTCATTAACTGGGCGCCTCGTACCCATTTTCACCTTGCTCCTTTTACTTGCTGAAACTTGTGTCTCCATCCTTATTCCTTTTTACCGTAAGAGTGAATAGGCATTCTTGCCTTAGGGATCCTTATCAAGAATCTTACACATTTTAGTATACACATGATTTGCTGAATACCTCATATTTATCCATCATAAGCATGATGGAAAAATTGAGTTCCTCCGACTCAACTCTTCAATAACTATATCTCATACTAACCATCTTTCTAGATGTAGGTATTGTCGTACTACAAGTAACATAGAGTTTGGGAAATTGAGTTCTTACAACTGAACTCTACCACACGATCTAGAGTAGGAAGAAAGAGTGACAATCCTAAATGCCCTGTAGTCTCCTGCTTATAAGTGTGGTGCATGACACACCCATAAACAAGACTTTACTAGACACGGCTTGTAGACTCCCTAGGACAGAACATGGCTCTTATACCACTTTTGTCATGACCCAAACCGATAGGCGGCGATGGGCACCCGGTACCTTACTCAACCGAGTACCAACGTAATGTATCTTTCTTATTATATCATCATATACACGTGATATACGGTCCTAATAGGTCAACATGATCATTTATAAACTCAAAATATAGGCCGACAAGGCCGTACAAGATTTCACGTACACAACGTATGTCTACAAGCCTCTAAGAGTACATAAATATCATAAACGTCGGGACAGGGCCCCTCCATACTAATCAGTACATATCCTAATCATACTGACCATACAAGCAACTCCGGAGCAAATGGAGCGCACCAACACTTTCCGCTGAGCTGATAGCCTACTTGGAGGACTCTCGACCTGTCTATCAAGACCTGTGGGCATGAAACGCAACGTCCCCAAGCAACAGGGATGTCAGTACAAATATTGTACCGAGTATGTAAGAAATAAAAATCAGTAAATAATAGACATGAGAGAAACATGGAGTAAAAGACTCAGCATGTACATTTGCATAACTCTGTGAGTCATTTCATTTTTATAATGTTATACATATGCGTATAAATTTCATACCATGCATAGGTATATGCATTCATAACATCATCAAGCCTCTGAGGGCATCCTATCATATCATTTCAGCCACTGTGGGTAAATCATCAACGTATACTAGCTAATCAGGTGGTGGTGCATATATAACGCCATAACCTTTCCCATATCCCATACACACACACACACACACACACACACACACACACACATATATATATATATATATATATATGTATATATAACGCCATCTGGCCATGGGTCGATGTGCATGTATAAATGCAAGAAATGTATATGAAATACGTTAATAAAATCTCTCGGTAC
>AWOL01S0137931.1:0-12788 GCA_000715115.1 Nicotiana otophora
GACAAAGAGAGGTAGAGAGGGGGTTACAAGGAGAGAGAATCGTAGAGAGATGGCAACAAGAAGTGGAAAAGGAGTACGGGAAGAGAGAATAAATAGAAAAATAGATTTTTTGGGATTTGACTATAATACTAATTTGTTTGGGATGCCTTCGCCAGACCAAAAAGTTCCTATTATATGAAAATAGGATCCGTAATTACCTTTCTTATTGACATTATAACGAAGCTTTGAAGAAGCAATTTTTTTAAAAAAATGTATATTTTTAGCCATTCACAAAAATAATAATCAATATAATTATATTTTAGTATAATATATATATATACATATATTTTTTTGGTTAGCGAATGCAATTAGTTTGGCCGGCCAACCAATTTTATATTTTTCCCAAAATAATTTGATGAATGAGTTCCCTATAAAAAAAAATGGTGAATAGGCCACATCGACAATAAAGTTTTTTAAAAATTGAGATTCATTTACAAATATCTCGTCATCCATAGATCAAAACTAACATGTTTTAAAAAATTATTTCAACATAGTTACATCTGAAATGACAAATCCTATTTGCAGCTTGCGGATCAAGCAACTATATATGTTTTGATGAGCAACCTATTTGTCCATCTTATCATATCTTTTTGGCAGAATAGCCTAGTAGACTCCTTTATATTTTCAGGTTTGTCATCTCGGTCCCTATATTTCATGAAATTTCATTCAAACACTTATACTCGATCAAAATGAATATTTTAAACCCCTTTAACCGTTGACCAAACTTATGTGACATTTATTTTGTTGAGTAGTATGAAGTGTGTGGTATGCACGCGCAAAGAGAGCGTGAACTTATAATCTAATTTTTTTAAAGCAAAAGTCAAATTTAATAAATAAAAAAGAAAAAGAAAAATAGAACAAATAAAAGTAAAAGGGAAAATAACCCAAAAAGGTTACGCTACCCATCACCCCCACCTGCTACCTTCTACCCCGTACCTCTCCTCCGTCAAGACCACCACCACCTTTCATATGAAGGAAGTAAATGAGAACTGCAGTGGATATAACAATTAGGGCTTTTTTCTGGTTCTTTAAGTTGGGAATTTACTTGAAGGAAATACAAATTTCAACGAGTCATGAAGAAATTTAAAAATAAAGAATTTGTGGATTGAGTCATTGAACGACTGACGTTGAGAGCTAAGAGGCATTGGCTCTGGCGGATAAAATTTCGGAGAACGGCAATTAAGTCATTCGTGAACAAATGCCTGATTTTGCTTTTAAACACTTGCTCCGACGAAGGTCAAGATGACGATGATGATAACAATCAGATTGTATGAAAAATTGGAACCTCTTTGGATGGAAAAACCTATGGTTTGAGGAAAAAGGTTGGGATCTCTCTGGTGCCTTATTGTTTCTGCAACCATTTCCTTAACCACAAAAATTGAATCTAATAGTTTCACAAGCAGTAATTATGGTGAGAAAAAGAGAGAAGAAGTTGAAGCAAATGAATTTTTTTAGTGAATTTCTAGGAGGTACTAAAAATGGAGAGAATATTGTGAATGTGCTAAATGGGCGTGGAGGAGAAAGATAATTTAGTTGCAAAGAAGAAGATGACGATGTGGATATATGCATCTAACATGGATCTGATGTGTTATCCATGTCACGGCAATTGAGACTCATATAAGGAGGGTTTAAATTATTCATTTTTATCGAGTACAAGTGTTCGAATAAAATTTTATGAAATACAGGGACCAAAATGACAAATCAGAACAAGTATAAGGGTTTACTAGGCTATTCTGCCTTTTTTTAAGAATCTTAGCTACTTTATTCTAGGCAAGGTGATATTGCGAGAAATCTTGTGAATGTCTTTGGTAATTGTCAGTAATCTGTATTTGGAAAGTAATTCTAGAAATAAAATAACGTAAAAATAGAAATGTAGAAGAAACAGAATTTAATTTGAGCCCATTGAATTCACAGTACTTCCTTAAGAAACTTAATCCCCTTCTAGTACCCGAAGTTGTGGATTATTTCCTCCCAGGATAGAACGGATTACACACTGATGTAGCGGTACTTCAAACCCCAGTGTTAAAGGGAACACAATGATCGGTAGCAAATCACACTTATTGTTGCTTTTTCAGTTAAAATAATGCAGAAGAAAGAAGAAGAATTCAAAATTTCGTAAGGAAAATCTTAGGGAATGGCCTGGTATTTATAGCCAATACACTACTAGAAATTCGGCCAAAACAGATCGCGGCCAATCGACCAACTTCGATCGGTCAAAAAACGACAGAAGTCGGTCGGTTTTTAAAAATATTTTATTTTTTAATTTGTTTTTAAAAAACCGACTGACTTCGATCGAGTTTTTGGCGTAAAAATGTGGGAAACTATTTTAGCATCCCGCGAAATTTATTTTTTAAGAAACCGACCGAAATCGGTCAGTTTTGCATATGAAATTAATTAAAATTAATATTCAAAAAACTGACTGAAATCGGTCAGTTATTTCAATAAGTCATTTAAAAAAACCGATCGATTTCGGTAGGTAATTTTATATTTTTAATAAAACCGAATGAAATCGGTCGGTTATTTTCGCGCGAAAATACAATTAAAGAGTACAAATAAATTAAAAGAAAGCCATAAACCAAAATGTACCAATAGTCTAGTGGTAGAATAGTATCTTGCCATAGTACAGATCCTGGTTCGAGTCCGGACGATGCATTTTTTAATTGCATAATTAAAAATACTGACCGAATTTGGTAGGTTTTTTCGGCAGATTTTTCTTTTTTGGTCGTTTGTGAAAATTAAAATACCGATCGAAATCGGTCGGAAATTGTGATCGATTTCAGTCGCTATTTTTTACCGACCAACTAAATTAACGGATTAAAGTCGGTCGGAAATCGGTAGATTTTTTCAGGTTTTTGACCGATTTCGATCGGTATTTCTGGACGATTTTAGGCAGTTTTCTAGTAGTAATAGGTTGGGTTCAAACAAAGAGGTGCAACTCTTCAGGATGACTGTTCGTGTAAATCGACCATTACGTAAATGGCTATTTACGCAAAATTAAACGGAAAAATCAAACGGAGAGGAAAATTAATATACCGTTACAAAAAGGCTAATTTGGATTAAAATAATATTATGTTAATCTTAATATTAATAAATAAATTTGGTCCAAAATATTAATCAATCAAATCAGTTGACCGAAGCCGAAGTCGAGCCGAGCGACGACGATGACGGCACGAGGCTTATCTTCTTCTCAATTCTTTAAGAGCTAAAAGAAGAGCAATTATATATATAGCCATCAAAACTTTTTTCCTCTTCCAACATGGGATAATATTCCTTTGTCAAAAAGAGAAATTTAAATATTTTATTTTTCCTCCATTTCTCATTCACTCTATTTTAAGCTTAAATCCAACAATTCTCATTCACTCTATTTTAAGCTTAAACCCAACAATGATTAACCCAAAGTCTATAGTTTTGTACATTACATTTTGGGGAAAAAAGTGCACGTTGCATATCCTTCATTTTGTCAAATTACGAGGTAGTTGTTTCCTTCCCTTAAAGCGGAAAAGAGAAAAAGAAAAAAAGACATGATTCCAACACTTTAAAAGAAAAAAGAAAAGAAAAAGGACAACAAGGAGCCAGACATTTCAACAAAGATAAAAAACCACGAAAATACACACTAATAATTAGGGGTTGGCATTCGGGCGATTCAGATTGGATATAAAAATTTCGGTGTGGATTTTTGATTTTCGGATTGAAGAAATAACAATCCAAATCCAATCCAATCCAAATAAACTCGGATGGGATCGAATTTTTTAAGTTTTGATTCAGATTAATCGTTTTGTATATTTAGGATTTTCAGTTTTAAGCTTATAAGTTGAGATGTTTCTTCTTTCTACAATAATGAACTTCCAATGAAATGTTCATGTTAATTTGCCGAAAAAGTTTCTCATTTTCACTGCAATCATCCAAATACATTATTCAAGTAATGAAATTATCTCAAAAAAATACAACAAAGAGATTAGTAAGGCTGATAAGAAGTAGCAATGGTAAAATCATGTCTGAATAGAAAGTAATCTGATAGTAACTTAGTAATTAGTATTGAATATATGAGATTATGACTAATGGTCAATGTTAAGTTTCAAAATTTCAATGATAACAACTCCATCTTATGTTAGTTTGTAGGACTGCCGGATTCGAAACAAGCAAAAAGGAAAGAATGAGATGCTATCCAAAGACATGATTGCTAAATTAATGGAAAAGAAAAAGGGACTTCATTGCAGAACATTTATTAGACCTCAATCAAAGGAGTTCAGTTTGCTAATCAAGGAAGCCTTCGCCAGAAAATATTCTGTATCCAAAATTAATCTCTCAATCAAGGCTTGAATAACTCCTCAATACAAGCATGTGACAAGGAAAGTCACGATCGAATCTGGGCTCTCCCAAGAGCAGGATTCGAAGAGGCACCCCTTGGGTCAAATCCCTTTGATGATCTCGTGCCTCTAATTTCGGTCAAGACTCAACGGCCTTTTCTCTCCTATAAGAAGACTGCTAAGATCAAATGGAAGGCTTGTGCAACTACACACATTGTCTTCTAAGTCTCTCTACTCCTTAGCCTAAACACTGTAATTCTTAGTTTATCAGTATCTCAAAAGATAGGAAAAATTAGAACACAAAAGAGAGTTGTGTCAAACATTCAGAATTCACTGTTGCCATTTTTCGTTGGTGGAGAACGAGTCAAAACCATATGTATTGTAATACTTTAAAGATCTAAAGGGTACCCTTGTGACCCAAGGAAAACTGGATGTAAGTACCACAACGGTACCGAATCAGTATAAAATTGTTGTGTGTTATTTACTTTTTAATTACTGTTATCTTTCATTCTGCACTGTGTTTAGTCAACTAAAATCATTGTTAGTCGACTAATTTTCAATAAATCACAATTCACCCCCCCTCCCCCTTCTTGTAATTTCAATTGGTATCAGATCAAGGCTCACAATCTCTGCTTAACAGCTTGTGAGAAAAAGATCACGGGATCTAATACTGTTGTTGGTGCTCTATTTCATAAAGGAACCTCTCAGGTTCGAACTCCTTATTTCAATGGTCAACGCTTTTCTCATTGGAAAGTGCACATGAAAACTTACACAATGTCATATGACATCAAAGTTTGGCGTGTGATCAAAAAGCAAAATCTTCCAATCCCTCCTAAGAAGGATGCAAATGGTCAAATCATCATATCAACTGATCCCCTGGACTTAGATGATTACACTGATGAATAAGCTGCTGACATAACTGTAAATGCCAAAGTAAAAGATCTACTGTACAATGCTATCAGTGGAGAAGAGTATGAAAAGATATCAAGTTGTGAAACAACTAAAGTAATGTGGGACAAACTGGAGGTTACTTACGAAGGAACCAACAAAGTGAAAGAAACTAGGATAAATCTTTTGGTTCGGGACTACGAGTTATTCCAAATGAAGGATGGAGAATCAGTGGAAGAGGTGTTCTCCAGATTTAGCAAAATTCTTGGAGATCTGAAATCTTTTGGTAGACCTATCAAGAGTGGTGAATAAGTTAGAAAGATTCTCAGGAGCTTACCCACTATTTGGCAGCCAAATGTTATCGCCTTGGAATGTCAAGATCTAGACAAAATTTCCTATGATGAACTCAGAGGTGATCTAATTGCTTTTGAGAAAACTCACTTGGATAGACAAATTCAAGAGAAGAAGAAAACTGTTACTTTTAAGGCAACTGTGGCTGAACCAGAAAATGAAGAGGAAGAAGAAGGAGGAGAACAAGACAAAAACATTGCCATGCTCTCTCAAGTTGTAATAAGCATGATGAGGAAAAACAGGAATAGCAGAAGAGGGAAGCCTAACTTCAGAAAAGGAAGGATAATTAATGAAGCTGATAAAAATGATGGAAGGTGCTACGAATGTGGAAAGTTTGGTCACATTCAAGCTGATTGTCCTAAACTAAAAAAGAAACTCAGCAGAAACATGCAAAAGAAGAAATCCTTCGGAGCATGGAGTGATGAAGAAGAGTCTGATCATGAGGAAATTGCTAACATATGTTTCATGGCTATGAATGAAAATGAAGATTCAAGAGAACTTGGGACTAATGGCAGATAGCAATAATGAGGAAGACGACTCAAGAGAACTTGGTCTCATGGAGAACGAAGGAACTAGTGAGGTACATACTCCCTTATGCTCTAATTGTTATGAACTTCAAGAATTTATTGATATTGCTCTTGCAGATATAGAAAGAGTCGTGAATGAACTTAGAAGAATCAAGAGAGAAAAGAAAGACTGGGCCTTGAAACTAGAAGTATGTGAGATTAAGCGTGATATGCTACAGGACGAAGTAAATTGAACTTCAACTTCAATTGAATGGATTGCAAAAATCCACGAGTCACAGCTCAGTCAAATCAAATCAGACTGTTCATCACAAACAGAAAATTTGTGCATGGTCCTTTTGTGGTAAAAACGGCCATAGTACTAACCAATGCAGGAACAGAATTAGAGCACAAAGATGCTCTGGTAACTCTAACAGTCCATCATGTTTTTATTATGGTAAAAGAGGTCATACCTCAAATTGTTGTAGGTTCAAAGATAATCGGAGATGGGTTTGGAGACCTAAATCTTCAAATCAAACTAACACTTAGCATTCTAACCATTCAGGACCCAAGCAAGCTTGGGGTACCTAAAAATAAGTAATTTTGTTTTGCAGGAACACCGCAAGAAGAATCAAAAAGAAAAATAGTATCTCGACAGCGCGTGTTCCAGACATATGACTGGTGACAAACAATTGTTCAAATCAGTCACCAAACTAGATGGAGGAACTGTTACTTTTGAAGCCAAATCCAAAGGAAATGTAATTGGTGTTGGAAAAGTTCCTCTAAGCTCAACATGTGATGTAGATAAAGTCTACCTGGTTGATGAACTTGGATATAATCTTCTCAGCATTAGTCATCTATGTGACAACGACTATGAGGTTCGTTTTAAGAAACATGGTTGGTTTATAGAAGATGAATCAGCTAAAATCATTCTTTCAGGTAACAGAGACAGAAATGTCTATATTATCAATAACTTAGAAAATCTTGGGGATCAAATTTGTCTTACTTCCATGATTGATGATCTCTGGGTTTGGCATAGAAAACTTGGTCATGCCAGCATGCATACTATTCAAAAACTTTCTAAACATGATCTTGTAATTGGACTTCCAAAACTAGATTTTTCAAAAGATCATATCTGTGATGCATGTCAACTAGGAAAACAAACTCGTTCTTATTTCAAAGTTAAAAACATTATTTTCACCTCCAAACCTCTTCAATTATTGCATATGGATTTATTTGGTCCTACTGGAACTGCTAGCATAGGTGGTAGGAAATATGCATTTGTCATTGTAGATGATTTTTCTAGATTTACCTGGGTTATGTTTCTAAGTCACAGAGATGATGCTTTGCAGAATTTTGAAGTTTTCTGTAAGAAGGTTCAATGAGAAAAGGGATACTACATCTCTAATATCATGAGTGATCATGGAGGAGAATTTGAAAGTAGAGCTTTTGAAAAAAATTTCAACGATCAAGGAATCTCTCACAACTTCTCTTCACCAAGATCACCGCAGCAAAATGGAGTAGTAGAGCATAAAAATAGAACTTTACAGGATATGGTAAGAACCATGATTGTGGAAAACTCTCTACCTCATCATTTCTGGGCAGAAGCTGTGAGTACAGCATGCCACATTATCAACAGGTGTCGTATTCGACCAATTATCAAAAAGACTCCTTATGAGCTGTGAAATGATAAGAAACCAAATATCAACTATTTTTACCCTTTTGGATGCAAATGTTTTATCCACAATAATGGAAAGGACAATTTGGGTAAGTTTGATCCTAAGAGTGATGAAGGTATATTTCTTGGTTACTCTCCTTCAAGTAGAGCATATAGAGTCTACAATAAAAGAACTTTGTGCATTGAAGAATCTATTCATGTTGTTTTTATTGATACTAACCCTCGCCCAAGGAATGAACAAATTCCTGAAGATGAGAAAATTTCTTGTGTCCCAAAATCTATTATTGTAGGAAAGGATCATCAAAATGAGTCAGTTGTTCAACAGACTCAACCAGCTAAAGTACCCATAGAAGATCTCGAACTACTTCAAGCATATCAGACGACTACTGAAGAAAGAGAACCTCCCTCAAATACTCCAAATGAATGGAAAAGTGAACCGGGATATCCTCACAAATTCATTATAAGAGATCCACAAGAAGGAATCACTACAAGAAGGTCATAAAAGAACAAATCTCATGTAGCTCTTATTTCTCAATTTGAGCTAAAGAAAGTGGATGAAGCTCTCAAAGATACTCACTGGATAAGTGCTATGAAAGAGGAACTAGATCAATTTGAAAGAAATAAAGCATGGGAATTGGTTCCAAGACCTCCAAACTCCTCTATCATTGGAACTAAGTGGGTTTTCAGAAACAAATTGAATGAATCAGGTCAAGTGGTTCGAAATAAAGCAAGACTGGTTGCTCAAGGTTACTCTCAACAAGAAGGAATCCACTACGATGAAACCTTTGCGCCTGTAGCAAGACTTGAATCCATACGAATATTACTTGCTTTCGTTGCTCACAAAGGATTCAAGCTATTTTAAATGGATGTTAAAAGTGTGTTCCTAAATGGCTACATCTCTGAAGAAGTATATGTGAAGCAACCACCCAGATTTGCAAACGCCACCTTTCCTAATCATATATACAAGTTAACTAAAGCTTTGTATGGTCTCAAACAAGCCCTCGTGCATGGTATGAAAGGTATCAAAAGAGGTAATATCGATACAACTCTTTTTATTAAGCACTCCAGTTCAGGTAATCTTATTACTCAAATCTATGTAGATGATATTATTTTTGGCAGCTCTAACTCTGTTCTTTGTGAAGAATTTGCTCTTTCCATGAAAGAAAAATTTGAGATGAGTATGATGGGAGAACTGACTTTCTTTCTTGGTCTTCAAATCCAGCAGTCTACTAAGGGGATTTTCATTATCCAAACCAAGTACACTAAGGAGATTTTCAAAAAGTTTGGCATGGAAAATGCTAAGTCAATTGGCACTCCAATGAGTCCAACTACAATGCTAGATAAAGACAGCAATGGAAAAAAGGTTGATAAAATCATGTATAGATTAATGATTGGATCTCTATTATATCTAACTGCTAGTCGATCGGATATTATGTTTAATGTGTGCAAATGTACAAGATTTCAGTCGGCTCCAAAGGAATCCCATCTTTCTGCTGTTAAACAGATTATTAGATACTTAATTGGTACCTTTGAGCTAGGATTATAGTATGATCGTTCTAACAATTTTTCTCTAAAAGGCTTTTCAGATGCAGATTTTGCAGGTGACAATATTGATAGAAAGAGCAATAGTGGGACATGTCAATTTCTAGGAATTGCCTTAGTATCTTGGCATAGCAAGAAACAAAATTGTGTTACACTATCCACAACTGAGGCAGAATACTTAGCCGTTGGAAGCTGTTGCACACAAATTCTATGGATTATGCATCAACTTCTCAATTATGATTTATATCTTACATCTACTCGTATATTATGTGATAATACTAGTGCTATCTGTTTATCAAACAATTATGTGCATCATTCTAGAGCAAAGCATATAGAAATTAAACCTCATTTTATCCGTGATCATGTTGCAAAAGGTGACATTATTTTAGAATTTATTAGTACTAATTCTCAACTTGCTGATATTTTTACAAAACCACTTTTGGAAGAAAGATTTTGTCTACTCCGAAAAAGGATTGTCATTGTGCCAAATTTGTAAATCAAATATTTTACCATGCTTTTAAATATTTTACCTTGTTCTAAAATATTTTATTTTCTTTATTATGTGTGGCTTTATTAATTTTGTGTGTAAGTGTAATTATTGCCTCTTCTCAGTACACGCCGATTAGTCACTTCAGAAGCATCACTTCCTTCTGAACCTGCCATTTCCTTTAACCAAGACATCCTTTCGTTCATCCCAAAAGCATCTATAAAACCCTTCCTTCTCCAGTACTCTCCCCATTCTCTTCAAATCAATCCTTCACACCATGGAGAAAAGAAATCCCTCCTCTTCTGCTGCAACCAGACGCAATCGAAGATTTCAAAAACCCCTTAACACTAAAGAACCTGTGGATGTGGAGTCGTCTATTGACTCAGATTTTCTCAGAACAGACAATGAAAGTAGTGAATCTTCTGAAAATCCTCCCATTAGTCAGAAAAAGGCCGGCAAAAGACCAATGGAGCAAACCCCCCAAAAGGCTGCATGCAAGAAAGGTAAAGTGGAGAACATAGAATTTGGTCCTGAGGATAAGTTAATCTTCTATGGTCCCAGTGAAAAAGCAAGGTTTGAGTCCTACAAGTCAAAATCTATGGCTTATGGACGCTCTGTAAGTCTCTCTCTCATGAAAAATCTTCACTGTGATGTGACTGCTATTTTCGATGTTCAGCATCTTTCCTCTCTATTTGATACCATTGGAAACTATGTTTATGAAGAACCAGTAAGGATATTTTATGCAAATTTTTTTGTGAATGATAAAGATGACTTGGAATCTATGATTTTAGGCAGCAGAATTGTTTTGGACTCTTATTAATTTGAAAAGATTTTCTCTGCTAAGTTTAGTGGGTTTGATGTGTTTGTACAAAATTCATGTCCNGATTATTAGATACTTAATTGGTACCTTTGAGCTAGGATTATAGTATGATCGTTCTAACAATTTTTCTCTAAAAGGCTTTTCAGATGCAGATTTTGCAGGTGACAATATTGATAGAAAGAGCAATAGTGGGACATGTCAATTTCTAGGAATTGCCTTAGTATCTTGGCATAGCAAGAAACAAAATTGTATTACACTATCCACAACTGAGGCAGAATACTTAGCCGTTGGAAGCTGTTGCACACAAATTCTATGGATTATGCATCAACTTCTCAATTATGATTTATATCTTACATCTACTCGTATATTATGTGATAATACTAGTGCTATCTGTTTATCAAACAATTATGTGCATCATTCTAGAGCAAAGCATATAGAAATTAAACCTCATTTTATCCGTGATCATGTTGCAAAAGGTGACATTATTTTAGAATTTATTAGTACTGATTCTCAACTTGCTGATATTTTTACAAAACCACTTTTGGAAGAAAGATTTTGTCTACTCCGAAAAAGGATTGTCATTGTGCCAAATTTGTAAATCAAATATTTTACCATGCTTTTAAATATTTTACCTTGTTCTAAAATATTTTATTTTCTTTATTATGTGTGGCTTTATTAATTTTGTGTGTAAGTGTAATTATTGCCTCTTCTCAGTACACGCCGATTAGTCACTTCAGAAGCATCACTTCCTTCTGAACCTGCCATTTCCTTTAACCAAGACATCCTTTCGTTCATCCCAAAAGCATCTATAAAACCCTTCCTTCTCCAGTACTCTCCCCATTCTCTTCAAATCAATCCTTCACACCATGGAGAAAAGAAATCCCTCCTCTTCTGCTGCAACCAGACGCAATCGAAGATTTCAAAAACCCCTTAACACTAAAGAACCTGTGGATGTGGAGTCGTCTATTGACTCAGATTTTCTCAGAACNGCAGACAATGAAAGCAGTGAATCTTCTGAAAATCCTCCCATTAGTCAGAAAAAGGCCGGCAAAAGACCAATGGAGCAAACCCCCAAAAAGGCTGCATGCAAGAAAGGTAAAGCGGAGAACATAGAATTTGGTCCTGAGGATAAGTTAATTTTCTATGGTCCCAGTGAAAAAGCAAGGTTTGAGTCCTACAAGTCAAAATCTATGGCTTATGGACGCTCTGTAAGTCTCTCTCTCATGAAAAATCTTCACTGTGATGTGACTGCTATTTTCGATGTTCAGCATCTTTCCTCTCTATTTGATACCATTGGAAACTATGTTTATGAAGAACCAGTAAGGATATTTTATGCAAATTTTTTTGTGAATGATAAAGATGACTTGGAATCTATGATTTTAGGCAGCAGAATTGTTTTGGACTCTTATTAATTTGAAAAGATTTTCTCTGCTAAGTTTAGTGGGTTTGATGTGTTTGTACAAAATTCATGTCCCAAAGAACTTTGAAGTTTCCTTTGATGAAGCAAAACCTTTTTTGTCTGATAATCCTCCTGACATTAGTCCCAAGAATCTTAAGTTTGAACATCGTGCCTTGGCCCATATGATTGCTACTACTCTCCTTTCCAAAACTGGGTCTCTTAGCTCTTTGTCCATTAGAGATGTTTTTGTCCTTTACTGTCTGGTTAACAATAAAAGACTTGATTGGTTTGTGGATTCGTCAATACATGCTTGAAAGCATCAGGGATATATCTTCTTTTGCTGCATGTTTGCCCTATGGTCTTCTCATCTCACATGTTCTAGAGGTCATGAGGTCAAAGTTGAAAGTATTCCAGTACCAGTTGAAGTTCAAACTGAACAACCAACATCTCAGTCGATTGCCTCTCAAAATCTTCAGCAAATTCAGCATTATCTAGATGCGGTAAAACTGCTACTAGTTGAGATGAAAGAAAAAGGTAGACAAAATCAGGGAAGTTACTAAGGAGACAGGTACATATGTGGCTAAACTCAGGATGAATATGGGAGCCACACGGAGGCAAGGAACCAGGGCTTTCAATTCCATGAGTGAACAGATGGACAAACTTGTCAAAGATGTTGAAAATTCCTATGACTCCTTCTGCACCAAAATGATCAACACTCTCAAGTACTTCCTGGGAAGAAGTTAATGAGACTCTATGTGATGGTGTTACAAATAA
>AWOL01S0138000.1:0-16771 GCA_000715115.1 Nicotiana otophora
AGATTAAATATTTTATTACTTATTTGAGAACTTATTATTATAATATTTTCTTTTTTTATCTATGTTTTCTAAATTGCACTTAACTATTAATTTTATATTAATAATAACATTTTTATCTCAATCATAGTTATAGTAATAGTACCATTTTATTTTTCTTTCTTATTATAACTACTAGTTTTCAAACTTACTCATATATTTGGTGATTTCGGAAAAAGATTTGGGTTTTCACTGATATACTTGAAAAGCAGGCCTATTTTTCTAGAATTGTGAACGAGCTTAGTATTTTATCTATGAGCTACTTCTTTAATTACTTCCATTATATTTTTATGAACTGTTGTTGGCCATTGGTGTTGGACTCCGATATGTGTTTCAACTCGTCACTACTTTCAACGTAAGGTTAGGTTTGTTACTTATTGAGTACATGGGTTCGGTTGTACTCATACTATACTTCTACACCTTGCGTGCAGATGTTGGATGTTGATATTGCTGTGATCATCGGGAGATGGATTTGAAGACGTACCTACATTTTAGTTGTAGCTGCCTTTTGTTCATGGTAGCCTTAGATTTATAAAAATCTGTTTATGTACATTTCGAACATATGATGTATTTATTTAATACTATTTTTATAAATTCTAACATTAGAAGCTCATGATTTGTACTACCATTCCTTCGGAAATTATTTGTATAAAAGCGGCGTATTATCATTTCTTTTCTTAATAAATCTCATTAAATTGGATAGTTGCTAATCGGCTTACCTAACGGGTTTGGTTAGGTTCCATCACGACTAGGTGGATTTTGGGTCGTGACAGGTGGTATTTGAGCTCTACGTTTATTGGTTCTACAAGTCATGATCAAGTGTCTAGTAGAGTCTTGCTTATCGGTATGATGACGTCCATATCTATCTTCGAGAGGTTACAAGGCATTTAGGATAAACTTCTCATCTTTATTTTCTTATCATGCGACATTGATTCAGCTTGAAACATAACTCTTGGAATTCCCTCCACGCATTCGTATGCGCATATGAGCGCTCGATATCAGTTGTGCATCGATGGCATGTGATTCCATGGATGATGTGCGAGATGTGATTTCTTTGTGTTGATGATGGGCTAGTCTGGAGGACTTGAGGTCGGGTTATGACTAGCTTGAGCACAGGAATTTCAGTTGTGTGAGCACTTGCTTTTGGACTTATATGTCCGGTAGCATCCCTATGAGTGGAATTTGTGACTCAATGAGTGGCTGGATGGCTATATGATGAGCATGATTTGACTGCAAAATGTGTTTAGATAGTTTGATTGTGACGAGAATAGTTTGCTTGAGATGTAAAAAGGACTATTGGGTGCTAGATTATTGTCTTGATGTAACATATAGTCTCGAGTTATGAGTGTGTTGAAAGATTTTTCATGTTGATTAATTTTGGAATGAATAGATTTTCCTGTCTTATTGTAAGTTCAAACTCATGAAGATTTAGTGATGGTGTAGTAATCACGGCGGCGAAAAGGTATAGCAAGATGCCAATTTGAGGCTAAGCAGGTGGGTTATCTCCTGCGAAGTAATCTACGGAGGTGTGATCATTATACTGTTGTGTGGAGAGTTTCCTTTCTACCAGCGGGGTATATTTGTTGAAATTTGAATTTGAATTTGGTTGAGAAAGTTGACTAGATCGTCATGTGGAGGTGTGCGAGCTTAGTAGATGATTTAAGGAACTATGTGGTTTGTGTTATGTGAGATTATGAAGGATTTAGTTGAATCTCCCTGCGGTATTATAGCAGTAATAGAGTATGGGTATGGTGAGTTGTCAGATGTTCTGTTCTATGGTATTGAGCTAAGTAGGGGAGTCCACTATCGACGCTTTGATTGCATGGTTATGTGTTGTGTCAGTTTCGGTCTGAAATATACTATGAATCAGTTATGACTTGTAGAGGTTGTCTTCGAGGATGACTTAAGTAAGGGAATTTCTGAATATAGATTATATTACACTTTATGGGTATATGAAAATCATGAAAATGATTGAGTTGTTATGTGTGAAGGATGTAGTGTGCATGGAGTATGCATTTGATCGGTTGTGTTAAGGCAAGGTTACTTTCTTGGGTATTGTTGTTTTAATGGGGCACATGTCGTTTGGCCCGTTTGGGCGGCACAATTGAGATTTGAGTAGAATAGATGACTCTCGAGAACGTTCTAATGGATTGAAGATTTTTATGGTGCAATTGTGAATTTTTCCGGATTAGCATATGGCTAGGATCTGAGATTTACATTGGATAGTGTCGAGACTCGCGGTATTTCTAAGTCATTATGGATTTTACATTTTGGTATCGGGAAGGTGGAGGAAAATAGCTTTATATTCACATAAGGTCTCTTCAAAATGGGTATCTCGGTTGTGGTACTTTTGGGGTACTTAAGAGGGAATACAACGACTTATGGACCTTAGGACGGTGTGGTTTTATGCTAGGATCTCTTGTGGTGAGCTTTGGGTGAGGATCATGGTACTCTAACAAGGGGAAGTGTCAGCTTGAGGGAAATTCGGAAGGAACTCGGATAAATGGAATAACTTAGTAGTAGGTTAGATCAGTACGGTAATAGATATGATCGGTTCTTTGGGTATTTATGATGTGGTGAGGCTATACAGGTGTTTCAGTGTCAATACTCTTGGGTTTTGCAACCTGCGTGGCTTGGTTGAGTTAGAGAGACTTAGTTCTGATGGTTTGGTTATGGGCAAATGGGTTTCGAAGAGTGTTTGATAGTTTCTACCACAGGTGGAGATGGATGTTTTCTACTGGCGTGAAGAGCATGTTGCGTATCATGACTTTCTCCTGGATGAGATCAAATGGAAGGTTCCTGGCTAATTGAGTATGTAGTTTTCTTATGACCCAGGGTTGATTATGAAATTCTTGTACTTTTCATATTCATGGTAGATGCGGTATGTTGTGTGGGATTAAGTTTTGCGCGTGCAAGTTCACGGTTTAGTCTTGAAGGGAAGGTCACAAATTTTGGATAGAATGGTCAGTTTTAGATATTTAGATAAATGTTATAACTTCTCGGTAATCCTTGAGAAGGGTGCACATTTCAGAAGGTGCATTGTGTTTTGACTTACATAGATGTTTATCGGTATTGCGGTACTCACCTGATTGATAGACTGTTGATATTCGAATTATTTCTATGTGGCACGAAAGAATTATGAAAGTATTCCTCGTGGGATGATCGTGCATGAAGGATGTGTTAGTCATTCGAGTATTGGAGTTGGGACCAAATATGGTGATTCATGTGTTCTACAGATTTGGAGATCAGGAGTTCTTAGGAGCAGATTATTTCGTGGTTGTGGACTGTGAAAAATGTGGCCAAGGATAGCTAGAGAATAGTATGTGTTATGATCCTGTCATTATAGACTTTTGGAGGGTTATTTATCTATTTGTGGGTGACCAGAGTTGATTTGGGGTCCATTGGTAGGCCTAATGAGGATGTGTATTCTACACCGGGTCGGATTGGTTGACTCTGTACTGCTATTGTTGAGGGATGTGCCATTCAGTTAGAGTGGAGCTTATTCGTGTTCTGATATGATCTATGTGTTGATCCTCTATGCTACGAGGGGTTGTGATTTGTTGGTTATATGCACATATGGTGCGGTTCTGTTTGGGGCTTTATAGTGGAATTCAAGCGGAATTGTTATTTGGGTGCGGAATGGTTGATTGCGCCTTGGTTATGGAATTTTGTCTGCTTATGATATATGGTGTTGTTTGCTTCTCGGTGGTTACAGTCATGCACTTTTGGTACTAGGTGTCAAATTGCATGTGGTTGTTGATTTTGAGCATGGTGGCTTGAGGTATGTTATATGGATCAGTGTTTGGATGGGGTCACACATTGTAGCGGAGTTATGTTGAGATATGATCCTTTGTGGTAGATTCATGTTTCTTGGTTCTACTATGTAAGATGGCTTTGTAGCATTGCGGTTGTGATGGTACTTGTTGAACTTGAGGGATGGTTCTCTCGTTTGAGTCATTTTCCATGTCTGGGTACATTTGAATTGTTGCGTATTGGTGCACGGATTGCACGGTTTGTGGCTCTAGGTAGTATTGGTGTGGCATATCAGTAGAGTAGCTGGTATTTGATAAGATGAGGTCATCGAATCTAGGATGGGTGCTATCAGATTTGATGGCGGTATATTTGGAAGGATAATATCGGAAGTCGGCTTAGAAATTGCTATAGTTCTTGTCGAAGGAGAGGGAGCTCCATGAAGTCGGCTTAGAAATTGCTATAGAAATTGAATGTCGATTCAGAGTAAAAATTGAGTGAAACTAGTATGGTTGGACTCGTAATTGAATGGGTTGTCGGATTTTGTAAGTATCGTCAAGTTTAGAGGCGCGGGCCCGGGTTGGACATTTGGGTTGATTTTTGGGCTTTGATTAAAGATTTGACCTTTCTCGATTGAGTTTGTTTCCGCTGGCATTATTTGATGTATTTTAATTACTTTTGGCTAGTTTCGAGCCATTTGGAGGTTGGAACGTGCGAGATGGCATTTTTGGAGCATCGTTTAGCTTGCTTAGTATTGGATTTGGCTTGTTCGAGGTTAGTAACATTTCTAAACTTGGTGCTGAGGCTATGAAACTCCGAATTATGTGTTATGTGTTTGGTATTGAGGTGACCCACATGCTAGGTGACGGGCATGTGGTCGTGCACCATGTGAATTGTGACTCAGTTATTTCTGTGGTACTATGTAGTTAGCTGATCTTATATGTAACCATGAAATCTCTACGTACTAGAGATATTGAGTTGTGATCCATGTTAGAAACCATGTCTAGGCTACATGCTTATTCTGTTGGGAACCACTGAGGTCATTTCTGTTGTTGAGTTATTCGCTTACATTGCATACTCAGTCATGTTCATTCATTTCATATCATATCTCACTCTCTGTTGCTATATATTGACACATCATATCATCATTTTTGGGCAAGTTTCATGGCATTGTGAGCCCGAGAGACTTGAGAGATTAATGACTGAGTGAGGCCGAGGGCCTCATTGTGAGTGATATTATGGGATTGGATTGCAGGCCGCAGCATGTTATATTAATTTATGTATGGATCTAGCTTATTATGGTGCATGGGCTGAAGGAGCCCCTCCGGAGTCTGTACATACCCCAGTGAGTGCAGTTGATTATATTTAGGGATGGATCTTTCCTGGGCATGGATCTTGCCCAAAGAATTTATATTTGGGGATGGATCTTCCCCGGGCTGGATTGACCTTATATATTACTAGTGATTGACTGTCAGTTGATATATATATATATATATATATATATATATATATATATATATATTTGGGATAGATCTTTCCTGGGTTGAATTGGCCATATACAGTACTGAGTGACTGAGCGTATCGAGTGATTGAGCATGATGAGTGGCAAGAGTGAGACAGTGAGATCGAGTACTCTGAGAGTGTAAGTACATGAGTTCATCACTGAGATACATTGCATTTGACATGCATACTTGAGATACATGCATAGAGATGCATTCCATTCTGCCACTCTGATTTTTATGTCATTCATGATTTCACCTACATATTGACATGTAGGCATAAAGATATATTTTCCTCATGCCATTTGGTGATTTTGGTAAAAGATTTGGTTTCTCACTGATATACTTGAAAAGCAGGCCTATTTTTGTGGAACTATGAACGAGCTGAGCATTCTATCTCTGAGCTACTTCTTTTATTACTTCCATTATGTTGTTATGAACTGTTGTTGGCTATTAGTGTTGGACCTCGACCTGCATTCCAGCTCGTCACTACTTTCAACCTAAGGTTAAGTTTGTTACTTATTGAGTACATGGGGTCAGTTGTACTCATACTATACTTCTTCACCTTGCGTGCAGATGTTGGATGCTGATGTTGCTGTGATCGTCGGGAGCTAGATTTGAAGACGTACATGTGTTCCAATTGTAGCTGTCTTTTGTTCATGGTATCCTTAGATTTATAAAAATCTGTTTATGTACATTTCGAACAGATTATGTATTTATTTTATACTAGCTTTTTAAATTATAATCTTAGAAGCTCATGATTTGTACTACCAGTCCTTGGGAAATTGTTTGTATAAAAGTGGTGTATTATCATTTCTTTTCTTAATAAATCTCATTAAATTGGATAGTTTCTAATCGGCTTACCTGACGGGTTGGGTTAGGTTCCATCACGACTAGGTAGATTTTGGGTCATGAAAACTCACCAAACATTTTGCGATATAGATTTTCGCGAATTAAGCAGTACTGAGCAGCTTTCAATCGTAACAAGGGATTTCTTCTTATCCTCAGGCAAAATGCCATGCTGCAAAAAATTCACGAATTCGTTTCTCCAATCCCAAGTTAAATTATTGATGTTTACCTAACTCTTGGTTTGATCGAGTGTCGAATGAAACAAATGTACCACAATATTGTTTGCGTTTGTTGCATCAACGATAGACACGGGATTTGCCAATGCGTCTTCTTCTATATTTTTCTCCCTGGGTATTTGCACAACTTTCTTGTAAAGACCCGACTTGTCATTTTAAGAATCTATGCCCCATTCAACTACTTAAGGTCCCGAGCAAATTCGTAATACGTATTATGACTTGTGTGTGCGGTCGTTTGATTTTCGGAAGATTCAGAATTTAAATTGAAAGCATAATTCTCATTTTTGAAGATTAAATGAAAAGAGTTGACCGGAGTTTGGCTTTTGAGCAAACGACTTCAGAATACAATTTTGATAATTCCAATAGGTCTATATAATGATTTCGGACTTGGGCGTATGTTCAGGTCGAGTATCAGGTAGCCCGGGAGTATTTCGGCGCCTATTACTAAAGGTTGGCATTTTTAAAGCTTAAAAATTTCCTAAGTTTGGGTTGAAGTGGATATTGATGTTATCGATGTCCGTTTGGGATTCCGAGCTTGGGATTTCTCCGCATGGTGATTCTGGTCTTAGGGGAGCGTTCGGATGTGGATTTGGAAGTCTGTAGGTCATTTCTGGGTCATTTGGCAAAAAATAGGAATTTGAAGGTTTTTGGGAAGTTTGACCGGGATTGGACTTTTTGATATCGGGGTCGGCTTGGGTCAACATTTATAGTAAACGACCTTGAAACCGGGATTTGGCAGTCCCAATAGGTTCGGTTGATGATTTTGGACTTGGGCGTATGTTCGGATCAAGTTTTGGATCACCCGGGAGCGTTTCGGTACTTAATATTGAAAGTTGACACATTGAAGGTTCTTCAAGTTCTTTAAATTTGGTTTGGAGTAGGTTTTGGTGTTATCGAGGTTTGTTTGGAATTTTGAGCCCGGGAATAGTTCTGTATGGTGATTTATGAACTTGTTGGTATGTTTGGTCAAGGCCTCGGGGCCCCCGTATAGGATTCGGAGGGTCGACGGAGCTAGATTGCTCTTTGGAGAAGAGCTGAAGGTGGCTGGCATTTGGTGTGCTCGCACATGTGGTGGGAAGGGCCGCAGGTGCAGCGTCTCATTCGCAGAAGCGGAAAGGGAGGGAGTCAGCGAGGTCCGCAGAAGCGAAGGACTTCCGTAGAAGAGAACTCGCTTCTGCGATGAAAGAGTTCGCAGGTGTAGAGAGAGAGAGAGGTAGCTTGGCCATGGTCGTAGGTACGCGAGGCAAGCAGCAGAAGCGGGCTCGCAGATGCGAGATTTGTCCGCAAGTGCGGTTGGGTGTGGCTCGTGCATGTTCTGAAGATGCGGATAATCGACTGCAGGAGTGGTCCCACAGAAGTAGAAATTCTTCCGCAGGTGCGGAAAACCGCTGGGCAGTGAGGTTCATTTAAGTCGAAGACTTAGGCAATTTTGGCTCATTTATTTCATCTCTTGGGCAATTTTGGAGATCTTTGAAGAGGGGTGTTCACCTAGCACTTTGAGGTAAGTAATTTCTACATGAAATGAGTTTTAATACTGTCACGACCCAAAACCTAGCCCGTCGTGATGGTACCTATATCAATACTAGGCAAGCCGACAATTTTAATAAAATACATATCTTTTAAATATGAAAACATAATGATTAATTTCAACGGAAGAAAATCTCACAAGTACAAATATAAATACTCCCAAAACTCGGTGTCACTGAGTACATGAGTATCTAATATGAACACAATTCTAGAAAATACGGTCTATAATAATATGATACCAAATACGGTAAACAAGGAGATAGGGAAGGAGAGGCAAGGTCTGCGAAACACGACAGCTACCTCTGAATCTCCGAAAAGCCAACTGTGCGAAAGAATCAACATTCGTTATGTTCGGGAACACCTGGATCTGCACACAAAGTGGAGGGTGTAGTATGAGTACAACCAACTCAGCAAGTAATAATAATAAATAAGAAACTGAAGATAGTGACGAGCTATACAGTTATAGTTCATTTTCAGTGATTCTAGCAAAGAATAGACATGCTTTCAAATCCGGCAGTTTCAGTCAAATCAATTTTTATACAGCTCAAGTTCATGTAATCCGGATATAAAATCTTTCATAGAATTTCACAACAATAACAGATAGCAACTAAGCACAACAACAAATGAAAAGCAAGTACAGCCTTTCAGGGCAACAGTTACTCAACTCGTCATAACAGCTCAATCACTTGGCTCTCAGCCCTCAGCACTCACACTCAATGGGTACCCGCGTTCGTTGGGGGTGTACAAACTGCGGAGGGGCTCCTACAACCCAAGCACTATAATCTGTACGGACAACTCACGTGCTGCACGGACAACTCACGTTCCATAGTATAAATATCTGGATCCGCACGAACAACTCACGTGCTATAGTATAATAAAAGGATCCGCACGGACAACTCACGTGCCATAGTATAAATATCTGGATCCGCACGGACAACTCACGTGCTATAGTATAATAAAAGGATCTTCACAGATAACTCACGTGCTTCACGGACAACTCACGTGCTTCACGGACAACTCACGTGCTATAGTATAATATCTCACAATCAGGCCCTCGGCCTTACTCAGTCATAAATCTCTCCAGTCTCTCGGGCTCTCAATAGTCATGATACTCAGCCCAAATAATAATGATATGATGCATCAATAATGAACAATAGAGACTGAGATAAAATAAACAAGTAAATTTTGATTGAGTACAAAACAACAATTTAGTAGATAATTCAATATGTACAAGACCTTTGTGGTCTTTACATCACCAACACATAGCCTAAGCATGCTTCACTGTCAAATATTTATAGCACAGAAAGGGTACATAACTAATGACAAGCTTATTCAACTTTCCAGTTTCACGGAATGGACCAAGTCCCAATTCTCACGATGCACGTCCACACGCCCGTCACCTAGCATGTGCGTCACCTCCAAAATACTCACATAATATAATAATCCGGGATTTTATACCCTAAGGACCAGATTTAAAACTGTTACTTACAACAAACTGTGAAATTCTTATTCAGCTAAGCCTTTGCCTCGTGAATTGGCCTCCAAACACCTCGAATCTACCCACAAATAATTCAATTCAGTCAATAATATTTATTAAAATTAATTTCATAAACAATGCAAATTTTCCATAAAAATCTGAAATTTAACTCAAAAATCGCCTGTGGGGCCCATATCTCGAAATCTTAGGAATTTCACAAAATCCAATAACCCATTCAATTACGAGTCCAACCATACTAATTTTATCAAATTCCGATAACAACTCGACCTCCAAATCTAAAATTTTCGTTCTTGAAAAGTTTTGCAAAAATCTTGATTTCTTCCATTTAAATCCGAAATAAATAATGAATATAACTATGGATTTATGAAATATAATCACTTTTGGATATAGGACGCTTACCCAAGTTGAAGTCTTGAAGAAATTTTCAAAATCGCCCAAGAACCGTGCTCCAAAAAGCTAAAACGAAATAAAGGAAATGACCATTTTTGGTCCTTACGTTTCTGCCTAAACAACACTATTCTATTCGTTAAAAGTCCAATCCCATTGCTAAAAGTGTCAAATCTGGTCGCTAAGGGTGCGCACCAGAACTGTTTATACCAGCGGTTTTGTTTTCACTAAATATGCTCTAACTATATCATACGAACTAAGAATTAGACGATTCTTGTTCCTATGAGTCAAAAATAATAATACAAACCTACTCGTTCAATCGAAACTCAATTCGGAGCTCATTTGCTTAATGTGATACCCAATTCGCTCGTTAAATAATTAACTCATATTTTGCGCTAAAAATTCAACCGCGACTTGATGAAATTAGACCAAACTTTCCAGATCACTCCTATAATTCATTATCAAAATCCCAGAAGTCTTGAAATTGAATTTCGATCTCTAGAACTAAAAATGGACCTTCAGATCATTACATGCTTATGTTGAAAACATCAAACTCTTCCCCAACAGCCTATAGTATATCTACCATAACGTCTTGTACTCAACTCCAACTGTTAAACAGTTTACATTTATACAAACTAGATACGAAGGGCTAAAACTTTCATGTTTTGCTCATTGCCCAACTCCTTATAGATTGCGAGATATAAGCTCCCAAATTCAGCCGTGTGCAGCAGATATTTCTGGCGATGCACACTGGTGGAGCAAAAATTTGCAGTACCAGCTTCAGCTAGTCGATCATAACTTTCTGTACATATATTCAGATGATGAATGGTTTAACTTTCTGAAAACTAGAATCAAAGGGCTACAACTTTCATGTTTTGATAATTTTCAGATTCCTTGTAGAGTTCGAGATATAAGCTTCCAAATTCAGCTCTGGGATTGCACCAGTTGCTGTCCAAAAACAGCTTCTGCAGCAGAAAAATTCCAGCAGCTCCTTTTGTCTGAAATCCATTCCGTTAACCTTACAAAATCCACCTGAGGCCCTCGGGACCTTAGCCAAATATACCAACATGTTCCAAAATATAATACAAACTTCGTTGAGGCTTCAAACCATGCCAAACAATGCCAAAATTATGAATCGCGTGTCGAATCGAATTATGAGTTTTCAAATCTTTCAACTTCTATATTTTGCGCCGAAACGTAACAAATCAATTTCGGTTGACCTCAAATTTTGCAGACAAGTCATAAATGACATAACGGATCTATGAAAAATTTCAGAACTGAATTTCGACTCCGATATCAAAAAGTGAACTCCCCGATCAAACTTTCCAAAAATTCAACTTTCGCCATTTCAAGCCTAATTCCTCTACCGACCTCCAAATAATTTTTCGGATACGCTCCTAAGTCCAGAATAACCATACGGAGCTATTGGAATCATCAAAATTCTCTTTCGGGGTCGTTTATACATAAGTCAAACTCCGATTAATCCTTCTCAGTTAAGCTTCCAATATGAAATTCGTTCTTCTGAACTAATCTCGAAACATCTGAAAATCAACACCAACAAATTCACACACGTCATAATACATCATATGAAGCTATTCAAGACTTCAAATAGTTGAAAGGAGCGTAAATGCTCAAAACGGTCGGTCAGGTCGTTACAAAATCTCCCCCACTTAAACATATGTTCGTCCTCGAATGTGTCAAGAGTTGTTCATAAGCCTTTAAATAACTGTTCCTCCTTACCATGCACATACCTAGGGGTGATCCCACGTCACCCTATTCTATATAGGCCTGACAACATAACACAACTGAAAATAATTAATTTAACCTTAGCCCAAAACTTGGAGCCTAATTTGTAACACCCAGAATTCTTTCCAAGATCTAAATCTCACACGCCGTATAAGTCTGAACCAGCTATATCAAGCCATAGCCATAGCCCCAAATATAATCACATTGCATACTACACAACTCACATGCTCGCAGCACCATTCCCGATCATAGTAATTACTCCAAACCAACCAAGTACAAGTATTAAACCTCATATCAAGCCAAACCTCATTCCAAAACCTTCGTACACTGCTGATAATAAAAGAAACATGCAAACATCTCATGACCCCTTATCAGAGCAACAAGTCATGGAGCTCTCTCGCCCCAACCAGAACCATAATCACTTTCTAAGCTGACTTTCAATATTATCCTCCCGAATATACCCTAATCAAACCTAATAGTACCCATTTTAGGTCCAATGACCTTATATTATTAAACACAACTATCCCACATACACGCCACATCAATATAACTCAAGCCACAACTGTGCAATCCGTGTACCCAAATATGGGAGATGTCTCAAGGAAGAGAACTGTATTGCAAGTTCAACAAGCACCACTACAACCACACTATTACTACCAACTCCTCAAATTTTGTAAAAAGGATAACCGTTGGCACATGTGCATAATTGTAGAGGAAGGAAATTAATGAATCAGATAAATTATCATAGAAATAAAATTCTCACACACGGCACGGACAACTCACGTGCCAATAATATGAATCGTCTGGCATGGTCACAGGCCTCCAGTCCCAGCATATCATACAGGAGTAATTAAACAAGTATACTTGTATATAATAATAAAATAAGATTCTCATGCTTTTGGACTGGTATAAATAACACACCATAGTGTAAGCATGTGCAAAGTCTGCTATCACACTTCAAATCGGTAATTTAACGCAGAAATAGTAACTACCCAATTTATTGAGGGAATTAGCCTCTTTGTAACCTCAAGTGTAGTCCAGATAGTTCTCGACAAAGGTACGAATACGAGAAACGTTATAACGTTACGCTTAATAGTCAACTCTAGGCATATCTTTGCCTAAGCCTTCTTCCGAGTATGAATTCTCAAACCTCTCATATGTACGCACTCGTGGCGCGCAGTTATCATAAATAAGTAACGCAACTAGTACCTCCACTGAGTTAAAATAAAATACTCACCTCAATCAAGTCGCAACCCGAAACAATATACTTCTGAGAACTCCCAGTCTCCAAATTAATCGAACACATGAATCACCGTAACCGATCCCAACTCCAGCACTAGAATGACTAACACATCTTCCATTCACGATCATCCCACGAGGAATACTTTCATAATTCTTCCGTTCCACATAGAAATAATTTGAATATCAGCAGTCTATCAACCAGGTGAGTACCACAATACCGATGAACATCCGAAAGTCAAAACACAATGCACCTTTTGAAATGCGCACACTTCTTAGGGATCATCGAACAGTTATAACATTCATCTAAATATCTGAAACTAACCATTCTGTCCAAAATTCATGATCTTCCTTTCAAGAATGAACTGTCACCTTGTGCATGTAAATCTAAATCCCGCACAATACACCACATCTTTCATATGAAAGGCACAAGAATCTCATTATAAACTCTAAGTCACCAGCAAATTACATACCGTATTAGTTAGAAACCTCTCTCTTACTTCTTTCCAGGAGGAAATCACAATACACAACACGTTCCATACACCGATAGAAAATATCTGGTTCAAACCATGGTAGAAACTATCATGCACACTTTCAAATCCATTTGCACATAACCAAGCTAACAGAAGTGAATTCTTCTAATTCCACCAAGCCACACAGGTTGCCAAATCCGAGAGTACTGCCACGAAACACCCATAAAGCTCCACCTCATCATAAGAACCAAAAGAACCGAGCATACCATTACCATACTGATCCAGCATGTTATCCATTTGTCCTATTTTCTCCGAGTTTCTTCTGAATTACTATCAAGTTGACATTTCTCCTTGTCAGAACACTTCTATCCTCACCCAAAGCTCACTACAAGACATCCTAACATAAAATCGCATCGCCCTAAGGCCCATAAGCCATTGTATTCTTCTTAATCACCTCTATAATTACCCCAACCGTAACACTCACTCTGAAAATACCTTATGCGAATTTAAAATTATTTCTCTTTCCTTTCTTATACTGAAATGTAGAATCCATTGACAAACAGAATTACCGCATGTCCTGATACCATCCAATGTAAGTAACTGATTCTAGTGATATACAAATTCCAAAAAATTTCAATTTTCACATATACATTTTAAATCCATTAGAACCCTCTCGGGAGTCATCCACTCTGCTCAAATCTAATTTACTCTGCCCCAAATGGGCCAAAAGACATGTGCTCCTTTAGCACAATCAACTCTCAAATAAGTAACCCTGCCTCAACATGACCAATCAAATTCATGCTTCGTGTGCCCTACATCCTTCAAAATATCAACTTAATCATTCCATAATTTTTATATTTTTATAAAGTGCAATGTAACCCGTATCCAGGAATTTACTTACCCGAGTCATCCTTGATCTCCACCTCTGTAAGTCATAACTAAACCACAAGTATGTCTCAGACCAAAACTAAAATTTAACATATATCCATGAAATTAAATTGTCAATAGCAGACTCCCCCACTTGGATCAAAGCCATAGAACAAAACACTCGATAGCTCATAATACCCATACTTTAATACTACCATAATACTGCAGTCGGTTCAACAAAAATTCTTCTCAAGTTTATGCAATACCCACCATAAAATACCTCAATCATCCGCTAAGTTCGCATTTATTCTCGCGATAATCAAGTCAACTTTCTCAACCAGATTCAAATTCAAATCCCAACACATACGCCTCGTTGGTAGAAAAGAAACTCTCCACTCAACATTATAAGGAGCACACCTACGTAGATTACTCCGCAGGAGATAACCCACCCGCTTAGCCTCAAATTGGTATCTTGCTATACCCTTTCGTACCCACAATTACCACCGAATCACTTAATATTTCTGAGTTTGAACTCATCAACGCGACAAGAAAATCTACTTCACTTCATAATTAAATAACATGACAGATCCCTCAACGCACTCACAGCTCAAGACTGTGCGTCACATCAAAACAGTTATCAAATACCCAATATCAGACTCTTGAGTCACAAGTAAACTTTATCCGTCTCATTTAACCCACATGACACATGCCAAATTCACATTATACTCATCATATAGTCACTTCCACCGCTCATCGAGCCACAAATTTCACTCGTAAGGACATTACCGGACATATGAGTCCAAATGTACACGTTACAACTGAAGCTACCGAGCTTAAGTTGCGGTCTAACCCTGGCCTCAAGCCCTCTAGACTGGCCCATCACCAAAACATAAAATACACATCTCGAACCTCGTTCATGGAATCACAAGCCAGCGATGCACTACTGATACTGAGCGCTCACATGCGCACACGAATGCGTGGAAGGAATTCAAAGAGTTATGTTTCAAGCTGAATCAATTCTGCATGATAGAATACAAGAAAGTGAAATTTTTCGAAGGTTTTGGCAACCTCCCGAAGATAAGTATAGACGTCTCCGTACCGATCCGCAAGACTCTACTAAATCTGCTCATGAATCGTGAGACCTATGTAACCTAGAGCTCTGATACCAACTTGTCACGACCCAAAACCTAGCCCGTCGTGATGGAGCCTATCTCAATACTAGGCAAGCCGACAATCTGAATAAACCACATATCTTTTAAATATGAAAACATAATGATTAATTTCAGCTGAAGAAAATCTCACAAGTACAAATATAAATACTCCCAAAACCCGGTGTCACTGAGTACATGAGCATCTAATATGAACACAAGTCTGGAAAATACGGTCTATAATAATCTGAGACCAAATATAGTAAACAAGAAGATAGGAAAGGAGAGGCAAGGTCTACGAAACATGACAGCTACCTCTGAATCTCTGAAAAACCAACGGTGCGAAAGAATCAACATCCGCTATGTCCGGTAACACCTAGATCTGCACACGAAGTGCAGGGTGTAGTATGAGTACAACTAACTCAGCAAGTAACAATAATAAATAAGGAACTGAAGATAGTGATGAGCTACACAGTTATAGTTTATTTTCAGTGATTCCAGCAAAATATAGACATGCTTTCAAATCCGGCAGTTTAAGTCAAATCAAATTTTATACAGTTCAAGTTCATGTAATCCGGATATAAAATCTTTCAGAGAATTTCACAACAATGACAGATAGCAACTAAGTGAAACAACAAATGAAAAGCAAGTACAGCCTCTCAGGGCAAGAGTTACTCAACTCGTCATAACAGCTCAACCACTCGTCTCTCAGCCCTCAGCACTCACACTCAATGGGTACCGGTGCTCATTGGGGGTGTACAGACTCCGAAAGGGCTTCTACAGCCCAAGCACTATAATCTGCACGGACAACTCATGTGCTGCATGGATAACTCACGTGCCATAGTATAAATATCTGGATCCGCACGGACAACTCACGTGGACAACTCACGTGCTATAGTATAATAAAAGGATCCATACGGACAACTCACGTGCCATAATATAAATATCTGGATCCGCACGGATAACTCACGTGCTGCACGGACAACTCATGTGCTATAGTATAATAAAATGATCCGTACAGAGAACTCACGTGCTATAGTATAATATCTCACAATCAGGCCCTCGGCCTCACTCAGTCATAAATCTCTCCAGTCTATCGGGCTCTCAATAGTCATGATACTCAGCCCAAATAACAATGATATAATGCATCAATAATGAACAATAGAGACTGGGATAAAATAAACAAGTAAGTTGTGACTGAGTACAAAATAATAATTTAGTAAATAATTCAACATGTACAAGACCTCAGTGGTCTTTACAACACCAACACATAGCCTAAGTATGCTTCACTGTCAAATATTTATAGCACAGAAAGGGCACATAACTAACGAAAAGCTTATTCAACTTTCCAGTTTGACGGAATGGACCAAGTCCCAATTCTAACGATGCACGCCCACACGCCCGTCACCTAGCATGTGCGTCACCTCCAAAATACTCACATAGTACAATTATTCGGGGTTTTATACACTCAGGACCAGATTTAAAATTATTACTTACATCAAACCGTGAAATTCTT
>AWOL01S0138052.1:6634-25675 GCA_000715115.1 Nicotiana otophora
ACAACAACAATATACCCCGTATATTCTCACAAACGGAGTATGAAGAGGATAGTGTGTATGCAGATACTAGTCATAATTTGTGAAGGTTGAGAAATTGTTTCTGATACATCCTCGAAAACTATTGGAGAGTCCCCTTATACAATTCTGTCTTTCTATGAAAGTCTTAGAACACATACCTTCACAACCACACACTTGAGCATAGACACATGAAAAGCAAGTCTCAACTACCTTACAACTTGAGCATAGTTCCAAAAGGTATTAAATTTGCAATTTCAAATCACATTGTTCATGAAAGAGTGTGGAATGAAGTAATCTTGAAAAAACAAATTTTGCCACCCCCTATATAATTAGATCTGTTTCTCTGGCTTTTGTCTCTAAGGATACCATTTGGGTTGATGGAAATAAAATAGCTTCAGAGACATGACATCTTTTCATGATGCAGAGGATATTGAGAATGTCATTTAAAGTGTTATGGCCTATAATTATACAACAACAATAACAACAAACTCGATGTAATCCAATAAGTAAGGTTTGAGGAGGATAGTGCGAATACAGGCCTTACTCTGACCTTGTAAAGATAGAGATGTTATTTCCGATAGATCATCGACTCAAGAAAAGCATAATCATAACAGTAATGAAAAGAAATATAATAGTGGAGAAGCCATTAAAAAAAAAAAGAAGGAACTTGATATTTTAAAAAGCCATGGCCTATAATTATAGTCACTTCATATTTGATACCTTGCCTTAATGATAACACCATATTCCAACATGGGGGCCAAAAGGAAACAAGAAAAAAGAAAAAAAAAAGGGACAAACATTATGTTAAAAATGGTCTTGCAGTTTCCTCAAAAGTAAGGTACAAACATTAAAAGCATTAGATACAAAAATCTTGAACTGATTCTCCACGCCACAACAAAGGCAAAAGAGGAAACTAATTATAAAGTAGTCAACTCAGCATACATAACTACATATCATAATTATAGCTCATAATAATTATATGTTTAGACATTTACAATATGGTTAATAATGGTCATCATCATCTCTTGAGGGGTCAGGTAGAGATGTGCTATATAAAGATGTATAGTAAAAAAAAAGAGAAGAAAAAAAAGAAGCAGACAATAAAGTAAGATCTTGATAGCAAATATTAGAAAAGACTAGGCAAGCATGCTAGTCAAGCAACTCACTAAATAGTTACCAGATATGTTGTCGCACTCTTCAAAAATATTGTCATGCTTGTATCGGATTCTTTAAAAATGCACTATTTTAAAGAATCGCATGACACGTATCCAGTGACATATGAAAAGTCCGAACAATATAGGTGACTAGCTAGCAAGACCATAAGGACTCCCCCATATTAGCTTGATCAACCACCATGTCCATGGTAAAAAGGGACATGGTTGGTTGAGTTTGAGTGTGTCGGGACGACGGCGACACATTTTCCGGTGAGTTTCCGGCCGTGCCGCCACCGCTAGACATCGACGAAAATTGTCGCATCCTCATGTGTACAACCTCAGCTTGTGCAATTGCCAATTGTGTTTGGAGATGATCAATTTGTTGTTGCAAAGATGATATAGCTCCAACACAACCATAAACTGGATCCCTAACTCTAGCATTAGCTTCATACACCATTGAACTTACGGCATCGCCCCGTTGATGCTCCGGTAATTCCTGCAAAAACATTAAAAATAATTAGTCGTAATATTTATATCAATTCAAGCAATTTGACTCTTTATTGCAAATTAAACGGACCATACATATCACTTAACCATTTATTTAATGTAAGGATTCAAATTTTTCGGCAATATACCATAGTTTGTCCATATAATGTTGTACAATCAACATCCATGGTAGAAACTTAATTAATTATTTTATTTTATATTCTCTTTTCTATTAATATGCCTCCCCAATCAAAAAAGGGAAAGCTTAAGGAATTTTATAACCGGCCAAACTTCTAAAATCAGTTTATTTTAAAAAATGCTTTTCTCACAAGCATGTTTTAGAAAAATACTTTTAGTGAGAAACAATTTGTGTTTGGATAATTAATTTGAAAAAACTTTTGAACAACAATTAGTGTTTGACTAAGATTTTAAAAATTGTTTCTAAGTATATTTTTCTCAAAAATTCTCTTCAAAAAAGCAATTTTGGAAAGAAGCTACTTTTTCTTTGCTTCTCAAGTAGTGCATCTGCTTCTACTTTTACTCAAAAGCATGTTTTTCTTCTGAAAGCTTAGTCAAATACCTTAATTTTGAAAGAAAAAATACTTTTTATCCAAAAAAGTATTTCTAGCCGACAAAAAAACTTGGTCAAACTGGCTATTAGTCTGAAATAACATGGATGGAACTTATTTTTTGCTTGGCATATATTTAATTTCTAGTTGCACCAAGTATTGTCATCACACTAGGGCCCCAAAACTTGATAAATAATATACGCAATAGTGATGTCATAATTACACCAAAAGAAATTTTGTTTAACCCCTCAAAGAAAAGAGTAAAGTAAAAACCTGAACTTTTAACATAGAATTTCTGTCTTTTAAGTGTGAACTCACCCTATTAAAGCGATGAAAAAACTCAAAGTGATCTAAGTACTTTTCTAAAATTACTTTGGAATAACAAATCTTTCTTTGACTATATTCTTATGCTTATGTACCACAAGAGAAAAATAAGACAAATGTTAAAAGACTGTTTACAAAGACTCACTTTTCTTTATTCTTCTTCCAATTTCTATCTCTTCTGTTCCTAATTAATTATTTGGAAAACGTTCTTGACTTATTTTAACAAATTAATTAAGTTAAAATAATATAATGTATTAGACTCAAGATGGGTCAAGACAGAGACAACGTCAAAAATTTCAGTAAATTTTTAGATTTAATATATATGTATATAATAAATAAAATTAAAGGTATGATGTTACCTAAGGTAATAAAAGTGGGGTCTTTGGATCCGGTGGCGAAGCTAGAAAATTCAATTAGGGTATTCAAAGTCTATAAGATCAATAACAAGTAATATTTTACCATATATACAGTATAATTTTTCGACGGTGGATATTCAGTTGACCAATTTTAGCCACACATAGCTTGTCTTTGTTTGGACCGTTTACAGCCGTTATAGAGCCAATAATGAAGAATATTAAGATTTAAAAAATTACTGTTCTCGCAAATAAGAGAAAAGAAAAATATTTACAGTCATCTTATCGGTGTATTTTACTTTTATCACGTTAAAGTTTTTTGGGTCAAAATTTTCATACTAGCAGTCATACTTGAGGTGTGATATAACGTTAAATTGGGTTCTCAAATGCAAAACAAACAAATCTTTGTGGGTCAGAAATCCAATTTTTTATAAATATAAAGGGGATACTCAACGTGTTAATAAAGAATGGCCCGCTTAAAATAAGGAAGATACAAAATTAGAGGTAAATCATGCCAAAAATCATGATATTAAAAGCGAAATGACGAGAGTTAGCATTTGAAATAGTGTTCTATGATAAAATGCCAAAAAGTTATGCAATTAACGTGCTGTGTAAAATTAGACTAGCCAATTCATATAATCATAAGTTTTATAATAAACTTTAGGTGAGTCTTTATTACTAGAAAACTGAAAAACAAAATAAATAATATGCTATCACAGATAAAACTTCATAAATATTTTAAACATATTTTTATACTGGTGCACATAAATACAAATCTTTAAAAATTGGCCTTCTTTTAGAATGTTGACACTTTGTCCTAAAATCTAAGTTATATTTCGTACTTAGATTTTTCATAAATACATTTTTCCGTACAACACTAACAATAACTATATCTCACTTCCAATAACGACATTCTTTAACAAGCAAGGTAAAATGCATGAATAGGCTTTTAGACATTATTAAAAATAAATAAAAAAAGAGCATCCCCGTTTACTTAAGGTCTTGGGAAAATGTCACATTTCAAGATGGTGTAATATAGACAGTATACTCTAATGAAGTAGCTAGTTTCATGACACGAATCCGTAACCTATATATAGGTAAAACGAAACAGCATAACTTTATCGTTGTTTCAAGGTTCCCCTGCTTAATTAGCCATGATGCAGGAAGGAAATTAAATTAAAATTTTTCGCACATGGTTTCGGGGAAGGACAGCATTCCAAGGGGGTGTAATGTAGACAGTCTATCCTGATACAAGCATCACTAGCTAGTTTCATAACACGAACCTGTAACCTATATATAGGTCAAACGAAACAATGTCAGCTTTATCGTTGTTCCAACGCTCACCTTCGCTTAATTAGACATAATGCAGGAAGGAATAAAATAAAATTAAAATTGCTAGAATTGGCTCTCTTACCTGAAGCATCTTGTTGACATTGCTAGCACCAAAAACTTTATGCACACTAGCAAATTTCTGTGGCTCATCAGCTGGAAAATAAGGTGCAAAAACACAATCTTGTGCACATCTCCTCCTTAGCAATTTACAAGCTGCACAAGGAGAAGCTGCACTTTGTTTTCTACCACTCTCCTTCATTTTCCAAAACTCTTTTAACTTTACTCAAACTACTTCAGATATTTGACTAGTTATATATAGTAATTGAGTATTTTCTTTCTTAACTTCATTCACACAAAAGTTTAACTACCTTAAAATGTTTTATACTAACTGCCACTGTCAGTTTTTGCAGGTTTTGTATCTGAAAAGTGTAGTGAGAAATGGAAGCAAATTAATTAAAATAAAGAAGAGTAAAGGGAAAGAAGGTTTAAAAAAGGGAAAATTGGTTGAAGGGAGTGATGGAGGTTAGAGGTTGGATGTTATATAGAAAAGTTTAGGTTGCAGAAAATCTTTTGTAGGACCTACTAAGAAAAGCTTTTAGATTTGTGGTATTAAAAATCATCTTATATGTCATTTGGATTTTTTTTTCCACATACCTTTGTTTTATAGTACTACTAAAGATGAAGATGAGTTTCTTATTATTAAGAATATACTTAGGGGTTGTTTGATATGGTGTAAGAGGAAAAATAATATATTTATTAGTTTGGTATTATTAGTCCTTTGTTTGGTAGTATTTTTCAACCTATGTATAATTAATATTTGTATTAGTTATACATTATATTCAATAGTATTCTTATACATATCAAACCATGACATTAGCATCATGGTTTTTAATACATGGATAGGCATGCATAAAGACAGAACTGTCCTTTCAAAACCTTTGATACATCAAACCAAACAGCCGATAAGAAATAATCTCAGCATTACTAATACACTATATATATTCAGTATTATTTTTATACGTCCTACCAAACGACCTCTTAACGATTTGGAATGAACCTTGATTATTTTTCATTTTTATTTTCTTAAGATTTTGAGTAAAAACATTGAGTAATAAATAATTATGCTCATATGGCGGGTAGAAAAAAACATATAGTTTGTGGAAGAAATTATTTATCAGGTCACAAAAAGTTATCTACAAGTAGCCGATCTTCCTAGAAGTTAGATTTGTAATCTTGAAGATAAAGCAATCATTTTGATATAAAAAATAAATACGTTTTAATCAGGAAAGAAAAATTCACCGTCTGTATGTAATTTGAATTATTTAGAAAATCTTATGATGGCGACAAAATTCCATGCCTCATGCCCTCGCCATACTTTTCCACCTAGGGTGTGTTTGGTATAACGGAAAATGTTTTCCAAGAAAATATTTTCTTGAAAAACAAGTAATAATCTTACTCATCATTTTTCGATGTTTGGTACGCAAATTAAGGAAAATAATTTCTCAAGAGTATTCATAAATTATAATTTAGATACAATAAACATGAAGCCATAAACTTTCGAACCAACAACCTTCTGAACCTACAAATTTCATAAACTTCTGAACCGCTAAACTTTAGAACCAGTAAACTATATAATTTCTGAACCCGCAAACTTTCAAATACATAAACCTCTGAACTCATAACTTTGGAACTCGTAAAATTTCAAACCTGTAAACTGAAAAATAAAAAAATCAGAACTGAAATATAAAATAAAATAAAAAAATTGCAGGGGTGGCGTAGAAAAATGAAAAATAAAATTGAAGTTGGAGGGGGTTGGGGTTAGATGTGAGGGTAGGTGAAGTTTTTGAAAAATATTTTCCTAACTTTTTCTACACAAAGTCATTTTTCTCCAATTTCAGGAAAATGTGATATCTAGGAAAATATTTTCCAAACTATTTTGTGCAACCAAATAGTGGATAATGGGGAAATATTTTTCGGAAAATATTTTCTGTCATACCAAACACACCGCTAATTTTCTTCTATTAGTAATTTATCATATTTACATATTATTAAAGGTGTTATCTTGTTTATATAAGTGCTAAGGGTTTGAATTAAGGTGTAAATTAAATTAAAGATGAAAGTCTTATTAGTAGCTTGCATAAATAATCAAATGATGTTCACAAGCTATAGCTAGAAAAACTTAGATGCTCATATCTGTATTAGTCAAGGAATGAACAATATTAGTTCAGTGAATCGATCTGGATTAGTAAAGAAACAAAATTTGATTATTCTTCTCTTGTCCTTGTTGCTTTCACAATTACGAAATGAGAATTCTAGAATCGATAAATATAAATAAATAGAGTGGTGAAGAGGGAAATGAATACTGCGAAGATAGTGACATAATCCAAATTATAATTCATTTAAGATGGTTGGTATGGGAAATATGTGTGTATTAATATTTGGTTATTGTAAAAATTGTTGGGTACGTGTGCGAAGAGAAACAATTCACATTAAAAGTTGAAAGAACAAGCAGCTAAATATAAGGTATAATAATATTTTTAATAGTGTAAGATCTTCTGAAAAACAATATGTGAGCCGGGGGACAATATCACATCATGTTAATAGTGTCTTTCGGCTAAACTAGCCTAACAATTGGTATTATACCTAATGTTTAGTGAAACGAGTATGAAAAGGACAGAGTGATGGCATGAGGCTCGGCTTACTGTCTTGGCCTGTCTATGGACTCGTTTACTATCTATGCGCGTAGTTTAAAGACTCACACACACCCAAAAAAGAATGTAGGCTTCGATGGCCATAAGTACTCGGTGATATGACTGACATGCAACCGTTGAATCTCCATACAAGCACAAGAATTAATCGTGGTGTTATATGACATATAAAACTTAGTTCGAGAAAGATTATTGGATGTGCGAGCAAAATCTCGTAATGAAAGCATATGAAAAAAAAACTACATATACAGTGTATAGTAATACTCTTAATATAGTGTGGCCTTTTGAGAAAATTGTATAATTTGGATCCAACAAAACAATATCACTCTATGTTCATAATATATCTTTTGGTTGATTTAGTCCATCAAAATAAATTCAGAGGAAAAGTTGCAAGATTTCTTCCAATGGTCTAATAATGAATCCCATTACGTATATGATATTACTTGGTATTCAAGTAATGTTTTAATCATTTTATCGAATTCCTGAAAAGGAAACCCTAATAATATATGGGGCTTCTGTACCTCTCTCGTTCCCTACATAAATCGTAGCTTTAATTTGATACCTTTTCCTTTTCTACTAGTTGCTACCTTAAATTTGTACGTCTCCAATACTTTATTTATTTATTTATTTCGTTACAATTTTTAATTATGTTCATATAGATATAATACCTCTTTAGGGTGAGTGGGGGATAGAAATCTAAGGAACATATTTATGTTGTTTTGATACCTATTAGCTTAACACATAAGCTATATATAAGACGATTTTCTCATAGGCAAGGGCAGAGCTAAGTGTGGGAAAGGGTGTTCAGCCGAATCATCTTTACCGAAATTACACTGTCTATATAAGGTTAATTTTTTTTTATGTGTATATATTAGATGTTAAATTTTTTTAACTTTTTCGCGTGTTTGCATTTTTTATTTTTTGAATTAGCTTTGTGAAAATCCTGCTTCCGATCGAGTTGTGTCACTGCTCATAGTCATAGGTTCTCAAAATAATTGTTTAAGGGTGATTTTCTTAATTAATTGTGGCTCTTGGTGTTAGATCTTGCCTAAAACTTTACATACAGTTACAGACAAGAATCGACGGGGTGAAATTGAAAGCGCAAAAACTTATACCATGCACCCAAAGGTATATGACAAAATAGAGATGACAACAAATGAAAAGGATTATTAAAAAATAATTATTTAGCTCTCTTCGATTAGTGGAAAATCACCCTAAAAGATTTCATGTTTGCAGATCTACATAAATATATATACAACATTATAAAAGATAATTTGATTTATTTGTGTGGACGGTTAATTGAAATTATCTTTTAGATGACAGGTATAAAAATTTATTTACATTATCGATGTATAATTAAAAGTTAAACTCGTCTACTAATACTTAACTTTAGTAAGCAAGTGACTTCAAATAGAATGATGATATACGGAGTAGGGGTGTCAATTATTCGATTCGACCGGTTATTTTATAAAATTTGTACCATACTAATTTTTTGATTATTCTATTATGTATAACCAAAATTAGACTTTAATTTTCGAAACTATTTCAATCATGTCGGTTTCTCTTCGGTATCGGTACAGTTCGGTTAATTTTAGGTTGTAAATGTCATGTAAAAGTCACTAGTAAAAGTAGAATGTAATAATATACATAATTTTATAGGACTTAGCAAAACTCTATAGACAGTTTTACTATTTAAATGGTGATGAATTAAGAAACATGAAAAATGGCTAGTATAGATCCATCAACTACTCTACAATAACGTAAAAGAAACTAAGCAAAGGCAACAACAAAAAGATAAATCACACGAGTAGAAAAATATTAACCAAGTTGGGACTCAAGAATGAAGTCCATAGAAGATTACATATTCAAAAAGATAAATCTAAATCATACGAAAGGAAACATATTCAATATAATGTAGTTTGCTACTCATAATTATTGCTCGAATACTTTGTGTATTGCCGATGAATATGCTGAAAATAATTTAGTTTCCGTAGGAGTAACATAATATGTTTGGGGATTAGGATTTTGATTTTAATTACTTGTTGGCTTGTAACCATTTTCGTATTTTCAAGGCCCAAGAAAATATTTAGTGTTTTATTATTTTTAAACTTAATATATAAATATATTTTTCACATATAAATTTATTCGGTACGGTTCGGTATTTTTTCGATTTATTTTCATAAAATAAAAAATCTACACTAATTATCGATATGATTGTAGATTTAAATAAGAACCTACGGTTTTATTAAAAGAAACTTAAAAAACGGTTCGGTACGGTATGGTTCGATCGGTTTAGTCAGTTTTTAAATATTATTGACAACCCCTGCTACCAAGGAAATAACATCATTAAGAATAATGAATGTTTTCGATTACATGGTGCAGCACTAATTTATTATTTTGTCTTGGTCAAAATCATATTATGTTTTTTGAACATGCTTAAATTTGATTTAAAAATCTTTATATTATATAGACAAATTATAACCATCAAGAGATGGAGTTGTAAATACTCATTCATCCTTAACCAACGGTCTCGGTTTAGAGTTTTAGGTATTGAGTCGCCTTTGTTAGAGAGCGTTTTACCCTAATATAGAAATTTTCGGCGCGAGTCCGGATTTTAGTTGGCCCAATGCGTGTATCGTAAACGCCCGGAGAATAAAAAAAATTATATGGAGAAATTATAGAATAATATTATGGTGGTTTTAACATGCTTAAGAAGTTGATTAACGTCCTTAATCTTGTGATTGGCTGTTGTCCCTTTCATGTCAAGTGCTTAACACTGTTTAAGTACATGTTCAGAAATAATTAGTAGTTTAAATCAAAAGATAATCCATCAATGGAGCGTGTGGACGTTTACATATGGGTACATAATATGTGACATTGATCTTGACATCTTGTCTTCTTATAATTGCCTTTCCTATTACAATAATATTTAAAAAAAAAGATGAAAACCCTAAAACCAAATGAAAGAGTTAAAGTGAAAATAATAAAACTATTATCAAATCCTTTTACAAACTTTACGTTATATTTCAGTCAATTACTCATATATTCAAGTTACCTTTCTTTATAATTATTTTCGATCTGTTTTTTAGTTGGTTATGGTGGAAAAATAACCCATCAAGATTAATTTCTTTTAATTCTATTTTTTTTAGAATAGTCAAAAATCAGATCTTCTTAATTACAACCATCATATAGTTACACCTTTTTCTCTCACGGTAGTTGTAACAGTTAAGTATTGTTGGAAATTAATGGGTTTGACTTAATTATTTTGCATGGGTCGGTGTACTAATTACATCAAAGTCGTCTGGTGGTTTAAACTTTAATAGTAACAGCATATAGTTTAAGTTTTGTACATTGAAAGTGTTTAGTTATAAGCAATTAGGTTAAGTTACTCGTAACAATAATTGAAAATTTTCAATTATTTTTATTTTGTAATATCTCAAGCAAATCCAGCATCGACAAAATACGAAAGAGATACTGGATATATAAGTAAAGAAATCTTAGACCTCTAGTGATATGTTTTAAAGTTGTGCGGGCATTAGCCTAAAGTAAACATTATCACTAATAAATTGAGTTGTTACATATGATATTAGAGTCATTACAAACGGATTAAATTTCATTAGTAATGTAATCCTTATGCTATCGGTGTGTATAGCTTAAACCTATCTGTTATTTGGCACCTTCAAATTGAATGCCCTGCCTCACTCTTTGTTTCTTATTCTTTTTCCTATTCAATTCTCTTTGGTTATGTCTCAAGAAGAAAAAGAAAGAAAAAATAACTTAGGGGGGCAAAAGTGAATACAAAAGCATATATGGAGGACTAACTTAAAAACTCATTATTTATGCCACACTATTGTTTTCTTCCTTTATTTAATTTTAAAAGCAAAATTCCACCAACTTGCCTAAATTTTGGTAATAACAATGTTACCACTTTCTCCATGTAAGTACCTTTAACTAAACACTATAATTACTTTAACTAACTTAGTAAACAACCTGAATAAAGTAACTGACTGCTTTATGCTTAGTGCCAATTAAGTTTTCTTTTGGAGTTAAATACATGGATTTAGCTTAAAATTTTCTTAAACTTTTTACGCTTTCCGACATTCCTCAATAAATATATAGAATAAATTAGCAACATTATCCTTGTTAATATTTTTTTTATGTTATTTAATAAAGAACTTTGTAGCCCCAAATCTTCTACAAATATTTTACTTTTATGAATACCTTTATGATCTACCAGCTTTGAAAATGTTTCATTTTTCATCCGGTATTTGATATTTTCTTGTTCGGGTCACGACAAGTTTGCATAAAGCTCATAAAGAGGGAAGCACTCTCTATCATGATTTTTTTATTCGCATGGCTCGAACCTTAAAACTTTTAATTAATGACAGAAGAATTCTATATATCTCGCGCTAACCCTCGATTGTTGCCTTTTTAAATATGTTCTTAATGAAATAGACACATGCAGGTGATATTTGAAATGAACTAAGTGCTCCCATTTCCATTATTAAATGCTTTTGACTATGAGTCTCTTGAATATTGATGGTAGGCTAGAAACTCGTATTTTAGTCATACTTTGCACTTTAATTACTGCATTTTACTTATATTTGAGCTTAAATAAATGTGAATTGCACTTATTGTGTATTTAATGCCTTGCAGGAAGTGATTTCGAGTTAAAAAGAAAATTTGGAGCTAAATTGAACAATTTGGAGCTTTGAAGTCTGAGTAAAGTACAAGAAATTAAACCGGGATCGCGTTCGGGGGTCGAGAGCCAAGTCTGGATGTCAAAAAGTGAAGAAAATGAATTACTCTGGAAAACCAATACTGTCGCGCCGCATGGGGCAACGCGGCTATGTAAATTGCTGCTGCTTGTCAGAAACTGTTCTCTGAACTTTCCCAGTACCACACCGCATGGGGCGGCGCGCATGTACAAAATTCTCAGAGTATTTTCCTGTTTCGGCTTGGAAATGGTAGATTCATCTGGGCCCACTCCTATGTGGTATAAATACACCAAAAAATATATTTTTGAAGACTTTTTAGTTCACTTCGTATAGTTAAGATTTAATCGAGAGAGGAGTCTTGGCTAAACGTTGATCTAATCATCGAGTGAATTTGTGAGAATTATTAGAACATTAGAGTGAATTGAACTAGTGTTGTATCCCAAGTAGCTATCTTGCATCTATCTTGTCACGACCCTTACTTCTCCCATTACTATTTCAGTGTTGCTCAACTCTTGTCTTCCTGTGATCAATTAGTACTTGTTTTAGTTTCATAGTTAATTTTAGCTATTAATCATCCCAACCAACGTATTAATCATCCTGAAAAGCATTAAGCTAGAAATTACTTGAACATTATTTAAATTCAATCTTGTGGAGACGATAATCATAACTATACTATCTTTGACTAGCGAGCAATAACTTTGTATTGTGTTTTGCGCTCGTCAAATTTTGGCGTCGTTGCCGAGGATTGGTAATTATAGTATTTAAAATAATTTTTGGTGGTAATTCGGGAATTAATTCTTTTTCTTTTATATTTTTTAGATAACTTGTCTTCAAGATTTCTTTTGTAGTACCTCACAAGTGCTAGGGATAAAGCTTGAAGAATTATTCTTGAAATTGAACTCTAATTGTTGTTGATATCCTGTGTTTGATATCTTTTTGTTGGGGTCACGACAAGTTTGCATAAAGCTCATAAAAAGGGAAACACTCTCTATCATGATTTTTTTTATTCGCAGGATTCGAACCTTAAAACTTTTAATTAATGGCAGAAGAATTCGATATATCCCGCGCTAACCCTTGTTGCCTTTTTATATATGTTCTTAATGCAATAGACACATGCAGGTGATGTTTGAAATGAACTGTGAGTGTTCCCATTTCCATTATTAAATGCTTTTGACTATGAGTCTCTCAAATACTGATGCTAGGCTGGAAACCCATGTTTTAATCATAGTTTGCAATCTAATTACTGTATTTTACTTGTGTTTGAGCTTAAATAAATGTGAATTGCACTTATTGTGTGTTTAATACCTTGCAGGAAGTGATTTCGAGTTAAAAAACAATTTGGAGCTAAATCGAACAATTTGGAGCTTTGAAGTCTGAGTAAAGCACAAGGAATTAAACCGGGATCGCGTTCGGGGGTCGAGAGCCAAGTCTGGATGTCAAAAAGTGAAGAAAATGAATTACTCTGGAAAACCAATACTGTCGCGCCGCATGGGGCAGCGCGGCTGTGTAAATTACTGCTGCTTGTCAGAAACTATTTTCTGAACTTCCCCAATACCACACCGCATTGGGCGGCGCGCATGTACAAAATTCTCAGAGTATTTTTCTGTTTCGGCTTGGAAAGGGTAGATTCATCCGGGCCCACTCCTACATGGTATAAATATACCAAAAAGATATTTTTGAAGGGACTTTTTAGTTCACCTCATATAGTTAAGATTTAATCGAGAGAGGAGTCTTGGCTAAACGTTGATCAAATCATCGAGTGAATTTATGAGAATCATTAGAACATTAGAGTGAACAGAACTAGAGTTGTATCCCAAATAGTTATCTTGCACCTATCATGTCACGACCCTTATTTCTCCCATTACTATTTCGGTGTTGCTCAACTCTTGTCTTCCTGTGATCAATTAGTACTTGTTTTAGTTTCATAGTTAATTTTAGCTATTAATCATCCCAACCAATGTATTAATCATCCTGAAAAGCGTTAAGCTAGAAATTACTTGAACATTATTTAAATCCAATCTTGTGGAGACGATAATCATAACTATACTATCTTTGACTAGCGAGCAATAACTTTGTACTGTGTTTTGCGCTCGACAAATTTTGGTGTCGTTGCCGAGGATTGGTAATTATAGTATTTAAAATAATTTTTGGTGGTAATTCGGGAATTAATTCTTTTTCTTTTATATTTTTTAGATAACTTGTCTTCAAGATTTCTTTTGTAGTATCTCACAAGTGCTAGGGATAAAGCTTGAAGAATTATTCTTGAAATTGAACTCTAATTGTTGTTGAAGATGGAGTACAACCAGCCTAAGAAAACGGTTGAAGAGTTAGCAGCTGAACATTATCACAAGTCGGATATTTGTTTTAAATGTAGTAAAAATCATCTATGGGTTAAGTGTCAAGTAGGTAAGTATTCTTCCTATGGCTCGTCTTTTGAACAATCTCAGTCTATTTCTAGTCGTACAGGTATGAGGTATCGTATGGGCATAATCTTAACTCTAGTTGGGATGAATACCCTTACTATGATTGGAATGAGAGTGAAGTGAGACAACCACCTCAAGAGCAGAATGGTATTTTAGAAGAGCTTATGTATAAGTTCATGAATAGTGTGGAAGAGAGACTTGCACAAGATGATGAAGCCATTAACTACCTAACAATGCAAGTGAGTCAAATAGTAAGTATACTTTCAGAAAGCTCATTGCATTGTGATGGTGAATATATGGAGGAGATACCCGATGAGTATGAGCCTACGCAAGAGGATGCGCATTTACAGAAAGAACTTTTCACTCTACAAGCGGACTCTGATTTAATTGAGATGATTGAAGATGGGGCTTTGGTTGATTGTAAAGCAATAAAAAAAGAGTTCAAACCCACATCCACTTTTCCACATTCACGACCTTTATTAGAAGAAAATGAAAAACAAATAGTCTTGGACATACTAGAGGAATAGTCACGTGACTTTTTTTTTGTTTTCTTATTCTAACCTTGATCATGTGGATTTTTGTCACGACCCCAATTCCCTCCGTAGTAAGTCGTGACGGCACCTAATCTCTAAAACTAGGTAAGCCTATCAACATGCGGAATAATTGAAACAACAACTTAAAATCTCAAATTTATATCATCGCGGGAGCCTTTACATTTAGTTTTGAAAATCATTTTTTCCGAAACAACACCTTACATTTTAGCCCACCTTATCATACCGCATGGCTTCTAGTGGTTCCCCTACTAGCCACGTATATCAAGTCCACCTTATCTCACCGCATGTGTTTCAACACCCAGACCTTATACCACCTCATGCGTATCAATATCACAACGTATCACAATTCGCACCTCAAGTGCCCAACATCAGAACTTGCCAGAAAAGCCAAACAATAACAGAATTTCACAACAAGGAGCCCACGGCTCAACTACAATGTACACAAAGTCTCAACAATAACAACCGCATAGTAACTCAATAAAATGATATTTCACAACTTATACTTTCCTCAATAGGAACCACGACCTTTGCAACTCGATACCAAATTCAACGATAAGATATTCCAAGAATAGCAATTTCAAGTAAGGATTCAACAGTTAAATAATGAATACGGAATAAAAGAAAGCAAGTAATTCAACTAAACATGTAGGACAATTTACAAATAAGAGATAAAACAAGTAAACATGTGAAATTAGACTAAATATGATGACTACAACATGTTAAAGTAACTCAATTAAAGCATTTAAGGAAACTACGTAGCTAAAAATCAAAACTTTCATATTTAACCCGTGTACGCACTCGTCAATTTACATACATGGCTTTCACATATCATAATTATCACAACAATACCGAATCCTAAGGAAACTTTTTCCCACACAAGGTTAGACAAGTCACTTACCTCAAACCACGCTAAATCAATCAACTAGAAGGCATTTCCCTCGATTATCCAACTCCGAACGGCTCGAATATAGCCAAAATAAATTTCATACTATAAATATAACTATATGAAACTAATTTAAACAGTGAAATTATGACCTTTACAAAGAACTGAAAAATCGACCCAAAAAAAGTCACCCCGGGCCTGCATCTCGCAATCCGACCAAAATTATAAAATCCGAACACCCATTCGATATTGAGTCCAACCATATAAGAATTATCCAAATCCGGCCTCATTTTACCTTTCAAAAACCAAAAAACTTAGTCTAAGAAGTTCTACTATTTTCCCCCAATTTTTCCAACCAAATCCTTAATTACATGATAATAACAATGATAGATTAGTGTAATTTAACCAAAATCGAGTTACGAATTCTTACCCCAATAATTCCTCTGAAAATTCCTCAAAATTTTGCTTCAAACCGAGCTCTCAAAGTCCTAAAATGAATATGAAATCAAACCCTCGAATTTTTCTTTTTCTGCCCAGCGATCCTCGCATCTGCGGCCCTTGTGCCGCTTCTGCGATGCCGCACCTGCGGAAAAACCCATCGCAGGTGCGGATTCCACTTAAGTCCAGGGGTTCCACTTCTGCAGTCCATGGCTCGCACCTGCGAGCCCGCTTCTGCGAAGAAGGAGACCGCACATGCGGTCCTGTCCCAGGCCCCCTCCTCAAATTCCGCTTCTGCGAAGAAAAGGGTCACGCCTCAGAAGTGCATCTACGCTCAGACGTCCGTACCTGCGAACCCAGGTCTGGGTTGGCTCCTCCGCTTCTGTGATGACCAGGGTGCACCTGCGAAACCGCATCTGCGGCTAGACCCTGCGCAGGTGGGAAAATACCAGAACAACAGCACCTCAGCAAATCACTAAGTCCAAAAATGATTCGATTTTCATCCGATTTACACCCGGGTCCCCCGGGACCCCGTCCAAATATACCAACAGGTTTCAAAACATATAACGGATCTAGTGACCTACTCGAGGTCACATATCACATCAAACAATACAAATTCAACGAAACGTAATCCAAATTCAAGCCTATGAACTATAAACTTTCGAATTCTGAAACTAACGCCGATTCATACCAAAATGATTCCGATTGACACCAAATTTTGTACACAAGTCATAAATGACATTACGGACCTATTCCAACTTTTGAAATTGGGATCCGACCTCGATACCAATAAAGTCAACTCCCGGTCAAACTTCCCAAAAATCTTCCATTTTCTAATTTTTGCCAAATCGTGCCGACACGACCTACGGACCTCCAAATCAACATCCGGACACGCTCCTAAAACCGAAATCACCATAGAGAGCTATTGAAACTATCAAAACTACATTCCAGAGTCATCCTCATATAAGTCAAACTACGGTCAATCCCTACAACTTAACCTTCCAACTTAGGGACTATGTATCTCATTTCACTTCGAAACTCACCCGAAACAAAAAACAAACACCCCGGCAAGTTACATAACTACAATATAATACAGAGGAGGTAGTAAATAGGGGATTGGGACTAATTACCAACCGGGTTCGTTATAATTTGTTTTTTGGGATTTACAGGAAGATGCGTGGATTGATCCTGTGAAAGAATGCATGAACAAGTTGAGGATCATCATGAATGAACAATTCACCGCTCAAAATAGGGCTAAGAAAGAAAGAAATGAGCTGGTTTTACAGGTGTCGTTAGATGATTTTGGCTTAATGAGCTTCACAAATAATCCCAAGGAGCGAAAATGAGGAATGGATTCAGAATTAGCGATTGAGTTCATAAGTTCTCGAAAATGGAAAAAAATCAGGGAAGTTTTCTTTACCTCTTATCTTTTATTTGTGTGTCATGAGGACATGCCACAATTTAAAGTGTGGGGTGAGGGATGTAAATATATATATGTGTGTTTGTGTTTTTTTTTTTTTGAAAAAAAAAAGCTTTGTTTTTTACTTTTCCCGATGATAGATTTCCTCAACTGTCTTCTTGAGGGATCAAAGTCGAAGGCAAAAAAATTATCTTTCATCTTTGTCTTACTTTCTTAGATAGTCTAATAATTCCCCCTTGGTTTTATTTTGTTGAGCCAGACATATGTTTTTACCCACCTAACTGTGGTGTATCTTAGTTAGCTCCTTTGAGCCTGTAATCCTACTTCTTGGACAACCACACCACAAGCCTGACTCCTTTGTTTGAATTGACCAATTGATTGAACCTTTTTACTTCTCGTGAGCACTTGAAATTGTTATGAGCTTGTTACGCTGGGTGGAGGTATGGTAGGCTTTTGAGTGGAACTAAGAATAATGGAGAAATGTGCGCTAGTTAAAAATTTGTGAGAGTCACACGTAAGGAATTGGAAAAAAAATCAATCAGAACTTTGAAAAAGAAAAAAGAAGATAGAGTTTTGTATGTGTATTAGAAAAAAAATTATTCCTTGCTAGTTGTAGTTCTCATCGTGTCTATGCTTAAAGAAATTGGGAGCTTGATGTTATTATGTTGTGAAGGTTGGGGAGTGGTTCAACACAAGTATGGGGTTTGAATTGTTAATGTATATGTATTAAAGTGCTCAGGGAGGTGTAGTCACTATTATCCAAATTGTATCTTACCCGTCCCACAGCTTACATTACAACCAATTAAAGTCATACTTGATCCTTGATGTCACACCTCATTTTTACCCCCAAAAAATGATAAAATGCGTGTTATGGATTGTGGATGGTGGGTTAAAGAGTTTCTCCAATTAAAGTGAATAACTTGAATAGGGATTATTTTATTTACAGAGTCGCCACTTGGAATTAATATTTTGGGTGTTCCAAGTCACCTTTTGTTTGAATTCCTATTCAATGGAAGGTTTGACTCTATTATTATTGGTCTGCGAAAACAAAGTTCGGGTACGGAATTCTGTTGACCGGGGAGAAGGTGTAAGGCATTCTCCGAGTCCCGTGGTTCTAGCACGGTCGCTTTATTGACTACAACTTGGCCTAATTATCTAATTTATTACATGTTTAAAACCTTTTATGTGTTACCACTTCTATACCGCTTTGACAATTATTTTATTTAAACAAGTTGCGATATCGCGCACTCGTTGTCTTGTTACATATTGCAAATCACGTCACGTGAAACGCAAGCGCGATTTACAACATGTTTATTTTATTATTATTTAAAGTTGTAAGATCAAGTCACGCAAGTGTGCACTTGAATTTGGAGTTATGTATCATGGTTATACCACGAGAACCGTACCCATTGCCACGACGATTATATTTATTAGACGTGCCTAAAACAACTAGCGATGTGAAATATCTAAAGAGTATCTATGCAAGGAATATGGGAGGGCTTACAACAACATTAGTTCTGATGGCATATTAATTCTNTCCTATTCAATGGAAGGTTTGACTCTATTATTATTGGTCTGCGAAAACAAAGTTCGGGTACGGAATTCTGTTGACCGGGGAGAAGGTGTAAGGCATTCTCCGAGTCCCGTGGTTCTAGCACGGT
>AWOL01S0138071.1:1023-18649 GCA_000715115.1 Nicotiana otophora
GCCCAAAAATCGCCCAAGAACCGTGCTCCAAAAATCCAAAACGAAATGAATGAAATGACCATTTTTGGTCCTTAAGTTTCTGTCAATCCGTCACTAAAAGTCCATTTTTCGTCACTAAAAGTCCACCAGAAACTGCTCTACCAGCCTTCCTTCAATCCGTCATAACTTTATGTACAAATGTCCAAATGATGCACGGTTTAACTTTCTGAAAACTAGAATCCAACGACTACAACTTTTAGGTTTTGCACCTTTTCTGATTCCTTATGAATTGCGATATATAAGCTCCCAAAGTCGGCTCCATGCATCAGAATTTCTGGTGAAATTTCTTGCGAAAAAGCTCTACTAGCCTTTATTCAATCCATCATAACTTTCTGTACAAATGTTCAAATAATGAATGGTTTAACTTTCTAAAAACTATAATCAAACGACTACAACTTTCATGTTTTGTAAATGTTCTGATGCCTTATGAATAGAGAGATATAAGCTTTCAAAGTAGGCTCCACGCACGAAATTTCTGCAACAGAAATTTCCAGCACTCTTTGTCCGAAATCCATTCCGTTTACCTTCCGAAATCCACCCGAGACCCTCGGAACCTTAACCAATTATTCCAACATGTCCCAAAATACCATATGAACGTAGTTAAGGCTTCAAACTACATCAAACAACACCAAAACGACAAATCGCACCTCAAATCAAAATCAATGAACTTTGAACTTTCAAATTCTATATCTTGTGTCGAAACATATCAAATCAATTCGGAATGATTTCAATTTTTGCACACAAGTCATAAATGACATAATTGAGCTATGAAAAGTTTCAGAATCAGATTTCGACCCCGATATCAAAGAGTCAACCCCTCGGTCAAACTTCCCAAAAATTCAACTTTCGGCATTTCAAGCCTAATTCCACTACGGACTTCCAAATAAAATTCCAAACACGCTCCTAAGTCCAAAATCACCATACGGAGCCGTTGGAATCATCAAAATTCTATTCCAGGATCGTTTGCACATTTTTTGACATTCGGTCACTGTTTGAACTTAAACTTTTAATTTTTCATCAAAATTCTATATCTCTGGCTAGGGACCTCGGAATTTGATTCCGGGCATACGCCTAAGTCCCAAATCACGATATAGACCTACTAAAATTGTCAAAACACTGATCCGAGTCTGTTTGCTCAAAATATTGACCAAAGTCAATTCAGTTGAGTTTTAAAGCTCTAATTCACATTTTAATTCATTTTTCACCTGAAAAACTTTCCGAAAAATTTTCCGGATTATGCACGCAAGTCGAGGAATGATAAATAGTGCTTTTCGAGGTCTTAGAATATAAAATTAATTATTATATTTAAAGATGACATTTTGGGTCATCACAGTTTTGCAACGGAGAATCTAATTTTTTTAGTTACTGAATTTTAAATTATACTTAGTACATATGTAATTAATTGTTTGAGATAAATACTGAAAATGAATCAAATCTATTGGGTCCGTAACATGATTTTCTTTCTTATGACTTGTTAATGGGCCCATCTTCCGCCCAACGTTAACGAAACAACCTTGAACCACTAATAACATGTTTGATCAAGCTTACAAAAGTTCTTTTTTTTAAAATTAATCTTTTTTCCTAGGTTGTTTGGCCAAGTTTTTATGAGAAAAAAAAAATGTTATTTGGAAAGAAACAGAAACAGTTTTTGAGAAACAGAAAAAATTAATTTTTTTTCGAAAGCATAACTAAAAGCATAAGCAGTTTTGTCATTTCTTTTACCAAAAATACCTACAAAATATAATATATACTAAAATAACCGTTAAACACAATACTTAGGATATTAATATATAAATATTTCTTATTATTTTTAGGATAACTTCCTAATATATAGTGATTTTAGGAGTGAATGATTTTATATTTGTTGAATAATTTTTAATATATTTAACTTATATTAAAAGAATTAAATATTTTTCGGAATGATTAACCAAACATAAACTGCTTAATTCTCTATAAAAATAATTTTTTTAAAAGCACTTTTGAAAAATAATATTCTCAAAATAAGCTGATTTCTTCGGCGACATCTTTGTCTTTTCTTCGGTCATAATATAAGACTTTCAGGGTGACTTAATAATGAAGAATGAATGTATAAAATACCAAGAGAGTCAACAAATACCTTTTTTTTAATGGCAAAATCACTAAAGTTTTCGCAATTTACATAACATTATAAGAAAACGTAACACATGAACCATATCCCAATAATTCAGAAAATATTGAAGCCTACTGCGATAAAAACAAAAATCAAATTTACTTGACAAAACATATACTGAAGAAAGATATCATAATTAAGCTTTCTTGGAATGCAATTTCTTTTTTTATAATTAAACATCGGACGGTAAGGGAAATTATAGAGGGGATTGCAAGATGAAAAATCAAACTCTCATCAACAACTAAAAGTGAAAATTCAAGAACCGAACCAGCTATATTACTAAGATTATCCAAAATAGAGATTATGAAAATAAGATTTAGGTTGATTCCTTCAACCTTCACCAACAAGGTGAAAATTTGCAAGAATTGGTTTTGATGTTTTGACAATCTCCTTTACATTTTCCACCATATTTTCTGGTTTTATCTTCTTCAACTTCTCCATTGTAGCTTTTCTTATGCTTTCTACGTTCAATTTATCCATTGGTGCGTTATCTGCTGATTGCTTTCTCTAGTTGTGTCCCTCTGTGTGTGGCGGGTTTTTATAAAATGAGAGATACTACTAATACTTCCCACTAAAGCCCGTGGTTTTGTTAAAGACAAGAGATCCCACCTAAGACCCCACCAAAGCACCTTTGTCTTTTTTGTGAATTATACTGAAATAGCCGTCCCTTTAACGGAAAACGTCCAAAAATGCCTTCGAATTATCGGAAACAGTTCAATTATACCCTCCGTTTCTTTTTTGTACCAAAATTACCCTCTCCGTCACTTTTGGGACCATAAATACCTCACAAATAACAAATTGCCACATGAGCCTTTTGGACTTGTTTAATAATATAAAATAAGCTGATATGAAAGTCCAACATGGCAAAACACCTTCTTTAGTTGCATTTATAATTATAATCCTAAAATTCCTACTCACTTTTGCAAGAATTATTTTAACTATTCGTAGTTGTCTGTTGTATTATTATGACAATTATGACAAGTTAAAAGTCGTGTAATTCCAATAATTTATTGTTATTGCAAGTTGTCCATTGTAGATGTAATAATTATATAGTTCTCCATTATTTGTTGTTACCGTTGGATAAAAATGTAGCCGTAAAAATAGGCTAAAGAACAGTAATAATTGAGAAAAAAGTGGACGAAACTAGCAGTAAAACCATATCAAAATAATACAAGAGAACTTGTCAAGAAATGACCAAAATAGCAGCAAAATTAGCCCAAAATCTGCAGCAAAACTGGACTAATAAAGAGCCAAAACAACAACAAAATTGAACCAAAAAATACATCAAAACTGCATCAAGAGTAGACTAATTTCAACAGTACCAATGGACCAAAACTGCACACATTAAATATGTCTTAGATTTGAGAGTTTTCATTGGATTTCTTAGACTTCAACTTCCCCACCTTCTTCTTCCTTGCCACTTCCAACTGATTGCTAGTGATTGCTTCTTTACCTTTCCAACTAAGCCTAGGGAATGAGTATGGAAGATGTGTGGGTTCATAAAGACCATTGTTGTCTCCTCTAAAATAGATCACCATTGTCCCGGATGGATTTTGTGGAGATTGTCTTATGTGCAGTCTTGTTTGGGCATAAAACAGGGGTCACTTTCAGGCTCTCTAACAGGTCCAAAGGGTTCTGATTGTTGTCTTTGAACTCTAGACGTGGGAATGAATACAAATTCACCATCTTGTGTTGGTTGAGGTACTGAACAACCAACATCTTCAACTACTTCAGGTTCTTCAACTTCAAATTCAATGACTTCTTCAATATTGGCCTTTTTTCTCTTAGTTTGTTACTTGCCTTTTCCACTATCATCAACCTATAATTAACATGCAAAACTATTAGTTACACAGCTAAAATCATATAAGTGAAACTATATGATATAGTAGTTACTTTGCATGTCCTTGAATTATGGTCCAATGATCTGTAGCTGCTGCATGTCATTCTAGTTCCCTTCTTTTTGTAACTGGTAAAGTTGAGCACCGTTGCATTATCCAAATCTGACCTCAAGCTCTTTCCAAATGTCATTTGTAGTTTTAGAATAAAGGACACTTTCAGCTATGTCCTTAGACAGAGAGTTCAAAAGCCATGATATAACCATATCATTGCAACGATTCCACTGCATGAAGTCAGTGGAAGGCATCAGGTACAAAATAAGTTCCTTCGATAAAACTAAGTTTATTCTTGGCAGAGAGTGCAATGACTATGGCTCTACACCATCCTCCATATCCCTTTCCATTAAAAGGTGAGTTGACAAGAACCATGCCTGGTGAGTCAGAGGGATGAAGATTGTAGGGACGAGAGGAATCGATAAGCACAGCAGTATGTTGAGAGACTGTGTGAGTTGCAGAAACATTGGATGAGTCATCTGTGGAATTTGTTTCCATTTGAAAAGAGAAAGAAAAAATGGTAACTGAAAAAAATACAAATTAAGTTTTTAGATAGCTACTGTTCTGATACCATATATGAATTAGAATAAAGTTAGAACGATTCTTTCTTCTTGATATTGCTAAATGTTTTGTACAATGTGTATGTTTATACAAGTATTTAAAAGACAAGAAAGGACAACTACAACTATATTTAATTAGAAGTCCCTAATTCCTATATGTTTGCCCATAATTACATGTATTTGCCCATAACTTTAGTTGTAACTTGCATTTGGATAACAAAGTTCTGGAAGGTTTGAGTATCTTTCAGCTATATTCAATATGCTATATTAAAATGGACCGGATTTGGGCTGCAATAATAGGCCCAGTTCTTTATTTTTGTTGGGCTACTGATTTATGTTTTGTGTGTTTGGCCCAAATGTGTGTTGTGTCTGATAGGCCCATGTATGATAGGGTATGATCTTTTATTTTTTAGATTATTCGATAGACCACTTGGTGCTTTCTCTTTCTTCGTCTTCAACTGTATCGCCTCCTTCTTCCCCACTTCAGAGTTTAAGTTGTGTGAAGAAGATTCTGGTCCAACACCCCTCCTCAAGTTTGAGGGGTGAGAAATGGAGACGATTGAGCGGTGTAAAGGTCCGGAAAGAGGTTTAGTAAACACATCTGCGAGCTGAGATGTTGAAGGAACAAACGATAAAGATATCAAGCCGGCGATGAACTGTTGACAGACGAAGTGACAATCAATTTCTACATGCTTCGTCCGTTCGTGGAAGTCTGGGTTTTTTGCTATGTGAATAGCCGCCTGGCTATCAGAATGAAGAGAAACTGACAAAGAGGGGGGAACTGAGAGATCCGTGAGAAGGCGTACAAGCCATGTGAGTTCTTCAACAACCTTCTTCATAGATCGGTACTCGGCCTCTGTAGAAGATAAAGAGAGTGAAGATTGTTTCTTTGATTTCCATTAAACAGGGGATCCTCCGAGGTTGATGTAAAAGCCACTTACTGAGCGGCGTGTCTCCGGACAGGACCCCCAATCTGAGTCACAAAAGGCGAGCAATTGAAAAGAGGGGTCTGAATTAATAAAGAGCCCAAGTCCCGGCGAAGATAGCAAATATCAGAGACATCATAAGGCAGCATCAAAATGAGGTCGACGCGGGCTTTGCATATATTGGCTCAGATGCTGAACGGCGAATGAGAGGTCAGGTCGAGTATGAGTTAAAAAATTGAGCTTGCCCAATAGTCGCCTGTACATTGTTGGAACATGAAGAGGCTCACCAACATCGGCACGAAGCTTGCAACTAGGGTCTAAAGGAGATGAAGTTGGACGTGAATCAAGGATACCAAATTCAGAAAGAAGGTCCAAGGTGAACTTCCTCTGACTGATAATTAGTCCATGTTTTCTCGTAATATTTCCATTCCGAGAAAATAACTAGCCTCTCCAAGATCTTTAACTTTGAATTTTGAATTGAGAAATGCTTTTAGACTAGAAAGCTCTGTAAGATCATCACCCGTTAGAAGTATGTCATCTACATAAATAGCAACAATAGAAATTTCATAAGCTGTTTTTTTGAAAAATAAGGAATAGTCGTTAAGAGAATGGGAATAGCCTTTGAAGTTGAGGGCACCAGTAAGTCTTGCGTACCACTAACATGAAGCCTGTTTAAGTCCATATAAGGACTTTTTTAGTCTGCAAACATGGTTAGGGGAGGGTGAAGTTATTCCTGGTAGAAATCTCATGTATACCTCTTCCTATAGATCACCATGAAGAAAAGCGTTATTGACATCTAATTGAAATAATTTCCAATTCATTTTGACTGCGACTGCTAAAATGCATCTAACAGTGGTCATTTTGACTACTGGACTGAAAGTCTCATTGTAATCGATTCCTTCCCTTTGTATGTCCCCTCGGATAACTAGTCGAGCCTTGAACCTTTTAATGCTACCATCAGATCTATACTTAATCTTATAGACCCATTTACATAGTAAAAGTTTCTTTCGTTTTGGTAATTTAACCATTTCCCAGGTTTGGTTGGCCTCCAAGGCTTGAAGTTCTGTAGCCATTGCATCTTGCCAACATGGATGTAAAGCTGCATGGGAGAAGCTTGTAAGTTCAATGATGTGAGAAATAGAGGTGAGAAGTGATTGATTTGTAGGAGAAAGGTCTGTGAAAGGTATGGTAGTAGGTGAGACTGGTGCTACAAAACACAAATCTGTTAGAGCAGTCAAGTACACAACATTGCACACATAATCTGCCAGATAAGATGGTGGATTGTGGTCCATAGTGGATCTCCTTAGTGTAGGTTGAAGGGGAATAGGAGATGGAGAGGAAGTGATCCTGGAGATAGGAGATAAAGTAGAAGTTGTTATAGGTAATGCTATTAAAGGAGAGAGAGTAGGACTAAGGTTGAATTCTGAAGAAGAAGGGTGATTAGTCTGGAGGAAAGAGTGTGTTTGGTCGGATATAGTAGAAAGTTCTTTAGGAAAAATGGGTGGTTCAGGTGTAGGAGAAGAAAAAAGGAATATATCTTCATAAAAAATTACATTTCTAGAAATGAAAATTGTTCTATATTGAAGATCTAATAGTTTGTATCGTTTCTTCCCAAAGGGATATCCTAGAAATGCACATTTGATTGATCTAGATTGAAGTTTTGATCTGTGATGAGGTAAAGTAGAAGCATAACATAGGCAACCAAAACATTTCAAAAAATCATAAGATGGATGTTTTCCAAAAAGGACTTCAAAAGGTGTTTTGAAATTAAGCACTCTAGAAGAAAATCTATTGATTAAAAAAGTAGCAGTTAACAGACAATCACCCCAATACATAGTAGGGAGAGCATACTGAAATAATAGAGCCCTACATGTCTCTAGAAGATGTTTGTGTTTTCGTTCAACCACTTCATTTTGTTGTGGGGTAACAACACAAGAAGTTTGATGAAGGATTCCATTAAAGGAGAAAATTTTTGAAAAAATGGATGCTGATCCTAATTCCAAAGCATTATCTGAACAAATGATTTTAACTTTTCTTGCAAACTGCCTTTCCACCATTGCTATGAAAGATTGCAAGACTGGAAAAACATTGCTTTTTGTTCTTAAAAGATAAGTCCAAGTTCCTATACTATAGTCATCTACTATGGTCAAGAAGTATCTATAATTATCATGAGTTGGTACCTTGTAGGGTCCCCAGGTATCAACATCAATAAGTTAAAAAATTGAACTTGTGTTGATATTGCTTGAATGAAAAGGTAATTTTGTCTGCCTAGCTTGAGAACATATATCACAAGGAACATTAAACTTAGGTTAGAGAAAGAAACTGAAAAATGGATATATTTTTCATACTAGATAGAGGCATATGCCCCAACCTTTTGTGCCATAGGCTTACATTAGAACTGACTCTAGCAGAACAAGAAACTAAATGAGAGACAAGATCTTTCCTAAGGTTATTACAAGCTGGATAAGACTGAAAAACTGATGGACTTCCATAAGCTAGTCCAGAACTTACCACTGGCCTCTTCAGTGAAGGGCCCTGCAAGAATGTACCAAAATATGAGAAAAGCAAGGTACATATGAGTTTTTGAGTGAGTTTGTGAACTGAAATTAGATTAAATCTGAAATCTGGAACATCTAACACATTGTGTAGGGTTAAATCTGGCAGAACATGCACACTACCAACTTGACTGACCTCAACTTTGTATGAATTTGGGAGATTAACATACAGAGATTTGGTTAGAGATTTCACATTGAATAAAATAGAATATTCAAAAGTCATATGTTCTGAAGCCCCTGAATCTATTATCCAGGAGGTAGAATTCATGTAAGAGAAACAGGAAAGACAATATAGGTTAGGAACAGTGATTGTTTTACCAGCACAGTTGGCACTAGCATTTGCATCATAAATGTGCTCACCCTGTTGGCCAACCTTCACCTGTTGAAGAAGCTGGTAGATCTGATTTAGCTGCTTGAGTGTTGACTTTGTCTGTTGCATGCCCCTCCAATATGTTGACTGATTGGGTTGTGTTTTCTTCATTCATGATTACTGCATTGCTGTGAGGACCTACTTGATACCTTTTGGATTTGGTGAACTTGAAAGTTAAGGGAAAACCAATGATTCTATAGCATTTGTCAATGGAATGTACAGGTTTCGTGCAATAGTTACATATCAGGTTATGCTTCTTTCCTTCAAGAGTTGTTTTGAACTTTCCTTCTCCAGTAGCATATTTCTGAAAAGTGGGTTGCTGATTTTGTACCAGGAAAGCAGTCTCGATTGGGTGTTGTGCAACATGAATTTCCCTTTGCTTCTCATCTTGAATTAGAAGAGAGTAGGCTTCATTGACACTAGGAAGAGGAGTAATCATCAGAATGTTACTCCTCACAGCTGAGTAGGCATCGTTAAGCCCCATGAGAAATTGGATGAGCCTACCATCTTGAAGGGATTTGAAAGTTCTGGACTTGCCTCCACAATCACACTCACAGGTGCAGTGCACACAAGTATTCAAGGTATCTAACTCATCCCAAATCCTTTTTACCTTTGTATAATATCCTGCCACATCAGAGGTACCTTGCACTAGATCACTCAACTCCTTTTGTAACTGGTAAGTTGAGCACCGTTGCATTGTCCAAATCTGACCTCAAGCTCTTTCCAAATGTCATTTGCAGCTTTAGAATAAAGGACACTTTCAGCTATGTCCTTAGACAGAGAGTTCAAAATCCATGATATAACCATATCATTGCAACGATTCCACTGCTTGAAGTTAGTGGAAGAGGCATCAGGTACAAAATAAGTTCCTTCGATAAAACTAAGTTTATTCTTGGCAGAGAGTGCAATGACTATGGCTCTACGCTATCCTCCATATCCCTTTCCATCAAAAGGTGAGTTGACAAGAACCATGCCTGGTGAGTCAGACGGATGAAGATAGTAGGGATGAGAGGAATCGATAAGCACAACAGTATGTTGAGAGACTGTGTGAGCTGCAGAAACATTGGAGGAGTCATCTGTGGAATTTGTTGCCATTTGAAAAGAGAAAGAAAAAATGGTAACTGAAAAAAATACAGATTAAGGTTTCAGATAGCTACTGCTCTGATACCATGTAGGAATTAGAAGAAAGTTAGAATGATTCTTTCTTCTTGATATTGCTAAATGTTCTGTACAATGTGTATGTTTATACAAGTATTTGAAAGACAAGAAAGGACAACTACAACTATATTTAATTAGAAGTACCTAATTCCTATATGTTTACCCATAATCACATGTATTTGCCCATAACTCTAGTTGTAACTTGCATTTGGATAATAAAGTTCTGGAAGGTTTGAGTATCTTTCAGCTATATCCAATATGCTATATTAAAATGGACCGGATTTGGGCTGCAGTAATAGGCCCAGTTCTTTATTTGTGTTAGGCTGTTAATTTATGTTTTGTGTGTTTGGCCCAAATGTGTGTTGTGTCTGATAGGCCCATGTATGATAGGATATGATCTTTTATTTTCTAGATCATTCGATAGACCACTTGGTGCTTTCTCTTTCTTCATCTTCGACTGTATCGTCTCCTTCTTCCCCACTTCAGAGTTTAGGTTGTGTGAAGAAGATTCTGGTCCAACATGTTCTGGTAACACTTTTCAGAACTTTTCACCTCTAACAGGCATCAGCTTGGCCTGATATGTCATAAGGTAAGCTTCCTTGATGTACCGCCAATTAATTTCAGTTATTGGATTCATTTTTTTGTATTCCGTTGCCTTGATAGCATGGGGACATGGGATGTCACTTAACTACCAAGTCCTACAAGTGCATTTCTTCATTACCAGGTTCACTGAATGTTTATCATCACCCTCAGAAACTTCATACCCAATGCCACCACTGAAATTCACAGTACATGAATTATTAGGTATCTTCAGATAAGCGGTAAACAACTTCATGCAATAAGGACTAAACTCAGTGGTCCATGTTCTAACCTCTTCTTCTTTCTCTCTCAACCTATTCATGATCTTGATTCTAATATTCTCAAGCATCTTCAGGATAGTCTTGCCTCTTGCTTCTAAGTTCCAAGAGTTGAAGGATTCAGTAAAATTGTTGTCCACCATCTGATTTTTGCATACTGTATCAAAATATGTTCTACACCAATTTTGTAGTAGATACATAAGCAAATCCTTAGCAGCATCAGCACACAAAGAGCCAAGTTATTTTAACTGGTCCTTAAACTCTTCCTCATAACTGCTCCAAGCAGCCCACCAGAGAAATTTCTTCATCTCTCCTGTCCTGAATCTCTTACTCCAGTTGGATTCAATATGCCTAACACAAAATCTGTAAAAGTTTGAAGGGTTAGTTAGCATTCAAATAGAAGTCTCTGAATATATAAATAAAATAACACATGTGGTTTGCTAAAGGTAGGACATTTCTCACAGCATCTAAAAGTCCCTGCACATGTACATTTAATAAGGATAAACTATATAATAATTATAATTTTAACTATAAATATTCAAACAAACACTAAATAACTTTTACCTTTTGCATGTCAGACATAAAGGTAATACTCTCACCATTCTTCAGATTCAGTGAATGTTGCGGCAGCTCCAAAAACCATGTCCATGTCCTACTAGTTTCCCTATCAACTATAGCCCAGGCCAATGGATAAAAATAATTCAATCTTGTGCCATAGCTACCCATAGTTGTCCTTTGCATTAACCCTTCAAGAAAGTCCCATCCAGTCCAATGAATGGTTTCAACCCTCCTTTCCACCCCAACTTTAATGCATTAAAATAAATATACATTCTCAGAAACCTTCTTTTACCTTCAGTCATCCCATCATTTGATAAATTGATAACTACATCACTACCATGATTGCTCTCCTTAATCTCATTTGCATATGCTTCTAGTATATTATAGTCATCTAAAAAGCTACCTTGCATTGTTTGAAAAGCCATCCTCTTGGCCCCTTTTAGCTTTGACTTATTTGCATTCAACAGAAATTGATCTTTTAAATCTTGTCTCATATCCTTTATCTTGTACTTGGGGTTATTCTGCACCTTACTCTTGAAATAATGAGCTAAAGTCTTTGTGGTAGCTCTAGGGTTATCAAATGTTTCACCACATGTATGTTTTCACTTTAATATTTTTATCTTAAATCCTGGACCTCCCCTATCTTATGATATGAGACACACAAACGGGCAGCCTAATATACATCTATACCTAACTCTTGTTTTATCACTTTTTTTCACCTTCAGAGATTTTTGATTGGCTATTGCATACAAGTTTATGACTTTCTTAGCTTCTTCCAAGTCCTTAAATGCCATAGAGTTATCAAGCTCCTTGTAGTAAGTAAGCTTATCATTGACTTCTTTTTCCTTTTGCATCCTAATAAACTCTAACTCCTCAAAGTCATATTCACTAGAATCTGATTGATAACCTGAACTTTCATCACTTTTTGATTCACAATCAGTACCTACTTCAACAACCAAATCGTTCATATTGAATCTCTGGGAAAAAACAGAAATAGACAAAGAGGATTCATATTAATAAATTATCTATAATTGAAACTTAAATATTCAGGAAATCTACTCTAAAGGTAAACAAAAAGATAAAAGGACCATAAAATAAATTACTGCATAAACTATAGAAGAAAGGGACACATGTAGTCTTAAAAATAAGAAATTGTTGTCACTTTTAACGACTAAAATTGTTGTCACTTAATTTTTTTTACAAAATCATAACTTATCACTATGCTTGAAAATGACACCTTAAACAAAAAACAGTAGTATTTTTTATCCAAATAACAATACATCACTATTACGTAAAATAAAAATTTGAGATTATCCCAAAATCATAAACCCTAGTCACAAATAACACATGACTTAAACGAGCTAATAGTTGTTGAAAAGCTTAACTAAGATGAAGCCTTACCTAAATAGCTTCAGATAATGGTAAATAATCTTCAATTTGTCTTGGTATTCCTCTGAAATCCTCCTCTGAAACCTCTGAAATCGCCACTCTAAGACACCTTTAGAATGGTAAGTGAGAAATGAGGTGTAAAATCGTTTTGCCCCTTTAATTAGACGATCGGGTCGCGGGTTACCATCTAGGTTAATGGGTAAATTATATGGGTTAGTGAGTTGTCACGTATTTTATTACACGTAGGATATACATGTGGACATCTGTTAGTTGTGATGCATTTATGGTCCCAAAGAGTGACGACGAGGGTATTGTTGGTATCAAAAGCAAACAGAGGGTATAATTGAGCTATTTTCGATAGTTCAAGGGCATTTTTGGACCTTTTTCGTCCCTTTAATTATACTGAAATAGCCGCCCCTTTAAAATTAAATGTTCTCTCGCCGTTTTGTTTTAATTGTCACTTTTTATATTTATTTTAAAAATATTAAATATAAGGTATACTTTAATAGGTTACTCTTATTAAATACGTTTTTTAGAATTAAACAATATTAAAAAATAATTATTGCTTCTTTAACATTAAGGATATGGTTGGAAACAATTACTAAATTTAGTCTTGAATTCCTACGTTGACAATTGTTTTGAGATATTCTTATTGAGCTAAAGTGAGTCGCGAGTTCAAGCTATGGAATCAGTCACCAAACCTGTATCGGGGTATGTGTTTATCCAAAAAGCGGATAGAGTTGAATTTATATGTAGTTCTAAGAATACGTGATATAACTTGGCACAAATCGTAAAAGTAAGTAGAAATATATCGAATATTGACTGTAAGCACAAATCATTTTTATCAAAATCTAGGTTTTTTCAACAGACTCCTAAAATTTTCACATTTTTCATGTTAAAATCTATCCATAATCTATGTATTTAACTTACATTGTATAGAAACCACTTACCTTCCATAGTTGGGTATCGTCCAACAAATGAGAAAAATGAGCAAAATAGCCAAAATCCCGACTTTAATAAAGTCTTTGCCCAGCTACCCCTTCTTTGCGTTCGCGAAAAAGACCTAGCGATCGCAAAGGCAAAGCCTGCCCAGACCCTGAAACTCTTCTTCGCGAAAGCGACATGGTCCTGATGGTAGGCTAGAAACTCGTATTTTAGTCATAGTTTGCACTCTAATCACTGTATTTTAGTTGTGGTTGAGCTTAAATAATGGTGATTTATGCTTATTATATATTTTATGCCTTTGCAGGAAATGATTCCGAGATATTAAGATAAACTGGAGCTAATTTGAACAAGTTGGAGCTTTAAAATCTGAGTAAAAGCCCAAGAAATTAAGACGGGATCACGTTCGGGGTCGAGGACTAAGTCCGAATGCTAAAAATCGAGAAAACAAAAATTACTCTGGGAAAATTGCACTACCGCATCGTACCATGCGTTGCGGGGCGCTAGTGCAAAATTCCTGCAGAGTATAAAAATTAACTATCTGAACTTCTCCACATGCGCACCGCGTGGGGCAGCGTGCCATATGCCACGCATGTGCAAATTTTACAGAGTATTTCTTCTACTTCGGCTTAGAAAGGATAGTTTTGTCCAGGCCCGCTCTTACATGGTATTAATATACCAAAAATACGATTTTAGAGGACTTTTACACCTTGGAAGGAGGCTACAAGACATATGATTTCATCATATTTCTATCAATTCAATACGGGAGTTTGAATTGTAATGTTAGATTGATGATTTCTTATTCTTTAATTATATTTGTGATGACTTCCTCCACGATTATGGAGTAGTTTCCCTTAGGGTTTGACGGAGTTTTGATTGATATTTGTGGATTTTAACTCTAGTTCTTTGCTTGAATTCATTTATGGAGCTTTAAATTATTGTAACTTTATTCACCGGTTTATTTAACCGAAAGAAGAATATATTGGTGATTATCTTTGCATTATTTTGTTTGGTTTAATTCAGTGATTCTCTTAAGTAATCGAAAGATCTTGTTGAATTGTTGATTAAATCAAGTTAGGAGAATATTCGAGAGACGTTTTCCTAAAGACTAATCTATTAACGCATGCTTGTATACTTTCACAATGCTTATATTAGTTCACCTCTTAGAGTTAAGATTTAAACGAGAGAGGATTCTTGACTACACATTTGAATAATCATCGAGTGAATTCGTGAGAATCATTAGAACATTAGAGTGAATTAAATTAGAGCTAAATCCTAAATAGCTAACTTGCACATATCTTGTCAAATCCTCATTCCTCACATTGATAAGAAACCAACTCTACTAATCTCTAGTTCTTTGCAGTCAATTATCAATTGCTTTACTTTAGTAGTTAATCGTAGTTCGTAATCAATCCAAATCAAGTTTTGATCATCCTGAATAGCAGCTAAACCAGAAATTACTAAAGCATTATTTAAATCCAATCCCTTTGGAGACGATAATTAAACTATACTATCTTTGGCTAGTGAGTATCAATTTTGTGTTATGTTTTGCGCTCGTCAGGTCCTCGCGATCGCGAAGGTCTAGACCAGCCCAAGCATTATGAACGCGACCCGCCCTTCGCGAACGTGAAGACCAATGACCCACATATCTGTGGCCCCATAACCCCTTCTACGCGAACGCGACTAGGCCACCGCGAACGCGAATGCCACAGGTCCTGAAGCTTCGCGAACACGAAGAGAAAAAGCACCCAGTCCCCAAATCTTTCATCCTAAAAGCGAGGATCCTTCCGCGTTCGCTAAGAAAGAAACCAGAACCAGCACACCAGCAGTTTTGGACTTAGCTCCATGCGGTCCGAAATGCACCCGAGCCCCCCGGACCCCGTCCAAATGCACCAATAAGCCCATAACCATAATATGAACCTGCTCGAAACACATAAAATATCGAAACTACGAATCGCACCCCAAAACCAAATTGAATCAACTTATAAACTTCAAACTTCTCAACTAGCTCCGAACGCGCCGAACCATACTTAGACTACTCGGAATGACACCAAATTTTTCATACAAGTCATAAATCACCATACAAAACTATTCAGAGATTCGGAATTCCAAAGGGATCTCGATAATACCAAAGTCTACTCTAAACTAAATTTAAAGAACTACAAAACCTTCAATGAACCAACTTTAAACATTAAGCGCCGAAATACTCCCGGATCACTCGAAACCCGATCCGAACACACGTCCAAGTCCAAAATCATCATATGAATCTATTGGAACCATCAAATCCTGGTTCCGATGTCGTTTACTCAAAACGTTCACTCAAGTAAAACTTGGTCATCATAGGCCACTATTAAGGAACTAAGTGTTCTGATTTCAACCCGAATTTCCAACTTAAACCAACCATTTTTGCAAGTCATAAAACAGTAAAAAAAAAAGGTCTTAATTAGGAAAACGGGTATATAAAAATTAAAATAATCGACCCGGCCATTACAGTTTTGATGCACTCATTTTAACATTTTTCTTTGTTCACTTTTCCTCTTTCATTAGAGAAGACTTTCACTGGTCTAGTCGAAAGCTTTCAAAACGCAATTATTTAGCTAATTAAAGCTAGTGGGGGTAGGAATGCAATTGATTGAATCCCAATATTTTCTATTTTTCTCCCCTGGAATATATGATCTAGTAATATATGACATTGAAGAATATTTGTCAGTAGATTTTCAAATTTGAAAAAACAAAAAAAAAAAAAAAAAAAAAAGAAGAAAACTTAGGCAATTTTATGTTGAAAGATGTGTTAGTAAAAATAACATAGCGCAATATCAAACTGGACAAATGTCGTAGATCTTCTAAAGGACAAGGAGTGACTTCGGAAATGGAAAGCACACGAACATTGTCATCCATTAATATCAAGGAAAATTTACGCCCGTAACTAATTTATACGCTATATTTATCATAAATAAATACATTTTAAAATAATTATAATACATAGCTAGATTTTAAATTTATAGCTAATACTCACTTTCAAACCCCATCTCAACTATAACGTCTCTCTGACCCAAACCCAAATTACAAGCGCCATTTTTTTCATTACGTGCGTCTAAAAAGCTTCAATCTAGGCTGTCCACCGTCCGCTGCTCCGCCGACCAGCATTGGAGGTCTACAATACTGCCGTGCTCCCGCTCCCTTAATCCTACAAAGCTTCATCCTCACCGGCGAACAGCCATCACTACAGTTAGGGCTGCTTATCAAGCGGATCAAGCGATTATTTACTCTTAACGGTTTGGCTTATCGGTTATCGATTTTTAAATGTATTAATCCGCTAGCCACCCGATAAGATATCAGACGGATTGGTATCGGTTTAGCTATTATCGGGCGGTTATCAGGCAGTTATCGGTTTAGTTTCAGTTGATTGAAACTTAACATACTTCAGCACAGTCAACATTTCTCATACATATATATCAACTACATTCAAGTGGATGGTTATCGTCTCATACATAAGAATGTGGACTGCTTGGGGTATTAGAAGATGGGACTGTTTGAGCATAAGAATGCATAGTGCTGTTAGCACAGCATCCATAAGAATTTTACCAACAAAATTGCTCTTCTTCTTTGGATCTGCATAATCCAGGCTTACAATTAACAAAGAAAGTTGACGTTTAGACCCTAAAAACAAGTATTGCTCACAAATCACAATACTGAAAGAAAATAAAAGACAACTGACCATATTCACCCATTACCTTATGACTTTGTATATTTTCAGTCATGCTACAAATTAAGGAACTATTTGCACAAAGACACAAGATCAAATTAAGACAGAACAGTAGTTAGTTTGAGGAAATTCAATTAAAGATTCTGCTAATAAGTATTGGAAAAGCTATCCCTATTTATCAACTCATATAGAAAAACTTCATTCTTTAACTGAATATCAACCAAATATTTATCAACTCAAATATTATCCAGGCTTGTGTTATAATATTCTTTAACTGAATATCAACCTGATTTTCAATTGAAGTGAAGAAAAGAATGATTAGAATTGATTATGAATCTTTAACTTGCAAAGCATGGCCATACATTTTTTGACTTCCTCTTTCCTTCTTCCTTGCTCTGCTGCCTATGCGGGTGTGCGTGGTTGTTGTTTAAGAATTTCTTGCTAGAGGGAGAGGCGAGAGGGGCTAGAGGGCTGGCTGCTGGTTTAGATGCTAGGGTTTCTAAAGGGGACTATTGTAAATGTTAAATG